>VXBT01009886.1:133661-251834 GCA_013400235.1 Oriolus oriolus | reverse complement strand
TTCCCCGCTCCCTTCCCGCGTCCCGATTCCACCCCGGGTACCCTGCCCAGTCCCCTCCCCGGGCCCTCCCCGGGTCTCTTCCTCGGTCCCCTGCCCGGTCCCTTTCTCGGACCCCTCTCCGGCCACTTCCCTGGGTCCCCTCCCCCGATCCACTCCCCGGTTCCTTCCTCGATTCTTTCCCGTGTCTCTTTCCTGTGTCCCTTTCCCAGGTCCCTTTCCCGAGTCCCTTCCTGGCTGCCCTCCCCGGTCCCTTCTCGGGTCCCTTCTCTGATCCCTTCCCCGGTCCCCTCCCCAGTGCCCTCCCCAGCCCTCTGCCCCTGCCGCTCCTCGGCTGCCTCAGAACCGGCTCCGGTTTCAGGAGGGTTTAGTGTGGCCAGACACGGAGGTTTTGTCTTTAACCACTTTTAGGTAGTGTGCCAAATCCACAGGTATTAAGATGGGAGAGCTCCCGGGGGAGGCTCTGTGTGTACACAGGGGCTTGTAAAATACAAGACAGGGGTGTAAAGATGTTGTGTTGGAGGTCACAAGCTTGTTAAACCCACGGCTGGCTTGAGGTTAAGCCTTACGAGCTGTTTTGATGGGTTACGTTAAATAAACTTGCTCAGGAAATCCTTTTAATGAGAGGTTCTTTAATTCTGGGCGATTCTTACAAATTTTTTGGACAAAAGGAAAATGCTTATTTAAAGGCAGCTAACTGTATCTGTGGATCGTGTCTCCCATAGACAATCTGCCTGTTGGTTTTCCCATCTGAAAAAGCGAGAGCAAGAGAATCAGTTCTAGTAGAGACAATACAGTGATGGACATTATTGGGATAGGTATGGGATTCAGGGAATAAAGCAGGATGTTCCTGTAAGACAGCCTCTTTTTCCAGCAATAAGATAAGTCACATATTTCGAAAATAACACAGTTTCTTCCCTCATAGGTATTGTTGCGTTTGAAACCTTCCAAGAGGCTGGTGACACTTTGTTACCTTGGGAGGGTCAGTCCCAGCTGCTGTGGGCAAACCTGCCCGCCTCCAACAGGGATGGAAAAGGCAGTTGACATATAGCACTAATAATAAATAAATACGTGTGCCACTGGAGTCCAGCAGTTCCTAATTTGAAAACACTATTATTACTGCTACAGCGAAGCCTGTGATTTGGTTATTTATTTCAATCATGTTTGCTTTTGGGGGTTCAAGCATGTTTATGTCCTAAACTCCCTAATCTTTGCTGTGTTACAGCCTGGTAGGAAAACGTACTCTTGAGTTCATGGATAGAGGAACAGGGGCACAAGACAGCAAAGCAAAGCCTGGGCTGGAACATTTCCGTATAATTTTTACGGTGCAAATACATTATGAAGTATTTTACAGACAATTGGGACCATCAAGTCCCTAATTTGAAAGGTTTTCAGCTGCTGGGGTGTTTGATTCTATTTTCTGGGTGCTTGACTCTGTTTTCTGGGAATGGGGAGGTCACGGAGCACCACGGTGGGGACGGAAAACAACGCGGGGCCGGCACCGGCCTGGCTGGGGGGGAAACGCGCGTCCGAGAGTTGCATAAGCAAACAAGTTGTTCCCTGAGCAACGGGTCTGATGGAGGCAGCTTTCTTGGAGATCTGTTGCCTGTGTTGCCACAGACAGGCCCCGAGGTAACGCTGCTCTCTGGTGACAATATTCCCCCCGTCCGCAGTTTTCCTCGTGCCCTGTAAATTTCTCTTCCCTTTGGTGCCTTTAGGCAGCATTGGGGAAGAGCTGGGGGTGAGCAGCAGGTGGATGGAGGTGGTTCAGGAGGCAAATGGGGTGGATGGTAAAGTTCACATTTACATCCAGATTATGAGTTTTTCCTCCTCAGTCCATCCCGTTTTCCTAAATATTTTAGGAATACTTCATGTGGGAGCACTCTTCCTCTCTTACATGTGGCCAAAGGTGGTTGATGAGTTCAGAAATTACTGACAGGAGTTAAGGAAAGGAAAGGGTTAAGGAAAGCAAGGGTTAAGGAAAGAAGGCCTGACCTATGCATAAAATGAAGATCCATATATCTTGTTTTGGGAAGAAAGACAGGTTTGGGTATTTTTTTTTTTATCACTGCGCAAACATAATGCAACTTCTTGAAATAAGTCTTGCACATGACTCATGCCTGTCAGTTCATTAGCTCTGGTATTTGGGGTGGGATTTACCTCACCTAGTTTTAGGCATCTGCTAATGGAGCAGCTTACTGTGGGCTCCTTTTCTGGTTAATAGAAAACTGATCAAAGCAGGCACTGGAGTTTAAAGGATGTTTCCTCCTCTTCTGAACTCTTCCCCTAAATTTGGGAGCTGCACGTGTGCTCCATTGCCTGCTGCTGATATGGGAGTTGGGAATCTGGCTGAGAGATCTGTACCTAAATTGTCATGTGGGACAAATTTTACTGTGTATTGCTGTAGTAACACACTTATAAAATAGGTTGCTTCTTAGTCAGTATTATATCTGGCTGATACAGATAATTCTGTGCTTGTAAACTCATTAAGAATCTGTTCCCTTGTCCCACCTCAAGCCTGTGTTAATTTTTGATGTTGAGAGACTCTGTCTAGAATGAAATTTTACTCCTGGGAGAATAAAGAAGGAAAAGTGAGTGCAGAAGGGCAGGGCTGTACCAAACCCAGGCCCCAGCGTGTCCTGTCCCTTTTGTGGGGAGAGGCAGCACAGTGGCTGTCTGTGAACAGTGCAAAACCCCAGAGCTTTCTGGAGGTCAATTTTGGGGTGAGTGCCTTGTGGAATATAAATGATGTTGATATGGGCAAGGTGTAGAACCTGTTCCTGCTGCCTTTGGAGCAGGGAGGATCTCCAGGTGTGTCAGCACCGACACCGACCCCGGCCGTTACCCCGCGTGATCCCCGAGCTCCTGGGATGCTGCCGCTCCAGTGCTGCTTATCTCTGCGTGGAAACGGGGCGGGATGAGTCGTGTTTGCTGTTCAGGTTTTGAATCAAATGAGGGGAGCATAAAGACAGCCCAAACTGGGCTTGAAAGGCCAGACTATGAGGGGTTTGTCCTCGTCTCAGCAGCACCGAGTTGAGCAGTGAGAGGTAACAGGCATCTGAGATGCTCCCTGAGGGGCTGGGGGTTTATAGGGGCTCACTTAGGAGCCCATATCCAGTTCGTTCAGATTGAGGTATCTGAGCTGCAGAACTGAAGCTTAAAAATCTGTATTTCACAATTAGATGGTTTTTGTGTTTATTAAACAATTGCTGCGGTAGGCTAGGAGCTGTTGCACAGTCCTTCCCACTAACCTGTCTCCAGGATGTCTTCCTGTCTCAGCAGTTATCCCAAGAAACACCTAAAAGTCCTTTTCCCGATTTCCTAAAGCCACTTCTGAAAATCAGCCTTGTGTAGAATTGCAACGCTTTTGACCCAACCCAAGCAAGTGTAATTTTTCTGCAATAGTTTGTTTATTCAGTAGGCAGCAAACACTACAAAAAAAGCAGAATTAACTAATAGTTACCTCAAATGGTTTGTGATCCTTCTGTGCCAGATTACGCTGGTCTTGATTGTTAAAGGCCAGAGCTCTGAAGCAGTGAGTCATTAAGGTTTGGTACCCACATGATTTACTATAAACAAGGTTTAAGTTCCAGCTATTCCCCTGGTTAGACTCTATCTTGAAAACTTAACCTCTGACATCAGATCTGGTTTCTTCATTCAGGACCTGAAGGTTGTTACCAAACCAGTTTGTCCAAGAGGCTTTGGCATCTTGGGATTTGTTTGTTTGTTTGTTTTTTAAAAAGCGTGGCTTCAGCTTGGTTTTCTGGGGGGGCTGATGGAACATGTCTAGGATGATTTAGTAGATTTTTGAGTGAGTAGCTTGGTAGCAGGGATGGAGCAGCGCTTCCTCTGGCAGCTCAGAGCTCTGCTGCTGTTTCTGCTGAAATTTAGGAATTTATGTGTAGTGGAGGTTTTGCCAGTAGTTTGCACAGGAGCAGCTTTGGGCCTACTACTGGAGAATCAATTTGTGATTTTTTTTATTTCTCTGAAAGCTGATTTATGTGTTTTTTGAAACCAGGTTGTCTGTGTTATAATTGATGGCTCAACTTTGCTCTCCTTCTTCTGGGATCAAACCTGCCTTGCCTTCCTACTGAATGGTTGATTAATTCCCCTATCCCTGCAGAAGAAATACTATCAAGAGAAGCTATGGAAAAACACTTATTACTTTGCTTAAAACTGCTTCTTGTTGTCTTGGTAACAATAAATTTATGGGGTGACTTAAGCTGCTACTGCATGAACAGGAGATATAAACTGCTGAAAATTCAAAGGCATGAAAAGATGGAGAAACCTCCAACTAAAAAGTGTATTTTGTTTCAGATGTTCTTAGTTCCTTATTATTCTCTTTGATCCTTGAGGTGTTAAAAAGAAGGAGCTTAGATACCATTTATCACTTAAAAACTCAATTGAAGTAGAACCTGAAAAATAATTAAGTGTGATTTAAGTGTGATTTTTTTCTCTAAATGTGGGGAAAAGCGGCTGATGGACCATGGGTGTTGTACTTCCAGCTCTGGTAGATTTATATTTTTAACTCTTCAAAAGGTTCACTCATCTCTTTTTAGGTTTGCCTTCGGCTAACCTTTGTTCCTTAACACGTCTTTTCAGAATATTTGGAGTTGTTAGCCTTTGGTCACCTTTTCTGCAGCCTCCAGTGGGGAATCTGTGTCAGGATGGGGAGAGCTGGAAGCAAGGGAGGTTTGTGCCCTGCAGGGGTGTTTAGATGGTTGCATTTTTTGTGGAGGTTGGAAGATCTTTGAGCAGCTTTTGGGCTGTTTGGACCAAGAGCAGCACGGCTCATGTCAGTGGTGGTCTCCAGAAGCCTGAAAGGTTCAGGAGCAGAGTGATTTAACTGGTTTTGGGTGTTTAAGGAAAGGAGTGAGAGCTGTGAACTCCAGGGCTGCGGAGACCAGGAGTGCCAGGACACATGGAATGGCTTCCCACTGCCAGAGGGCAGGGCTGGATGGGATATTGGGAAGGAATTGTTCCCTGGGAGGGTGGGCAGGCCCTGGCACAGGGTGCCCAGAGCAGCTGTGGCTGCCCCTGGATCCCTGGCAGTGCCCAAGGCCAGGCTGGACGGGGCTGGGAGCAGCCTGGGACAGTGGGAGGTGTCCCTGCCATGGCAGGGGTGGGGTGGGATGAAGTTTAAGGTCCTTCCAGCCCACACCATTCTGGGATTCAGATCCTTGCTGGCTGTGGACCTGTTCCTCTGCCAAACAGGACCATGAATTTCCCGAGTGCTGGGCAGCCACCCTCGGACACTGGTGTGGTGCAGCAGCTGCCCACCCAGGGTAGCTCCTCCAGACCAAGCTCCTCAGCTCTGTTCCTGCACAAAAGGAAGATTTCCACAGCCTGAAATGCAGCCACAGCACTAAGAGAGCTTCACCCTGACCATACCTAACTGCAGATCTTTCCACCCGTGCTCAAGGTGCTCCGTCCAGGGAGCTGGGCAGGGACAGTGTGGGTGAAGGGCTTGTGTCCAGCCCCTGGTGAAATGACGAAAGACAGAGGCAGTTGTGCTCAGGGTATTCATGCATCTCGTGGCCTTCAGCCACAGCAATAGCCTCGAGCTCTGACTCTCGGAAGTAATTCCTGGTCTGTATTTTTTGACCTTTCCTTTTCCTTAAGGTCAGCTGTCCATTCCAACAGGCAGGACTTTATCCTGTGGTGCAGCAGCTGGTGGTGGGTCCCACCCCAGCATTGCCCGTGTGCCCCACAATAACGAGAACCAGGAACAAATAAGAACCAAGTTGTTGGATTTTGAATTTATCAGGTAATTTTAGCTGCACTGGTGACCTGTACAGTGAATTCAGTCTTTCAGTTTCTTACGTGTCCTTCTGTTACTTCTTCTTTCACTGTCCTGACCTACCATGCACTTGCGTCCTTGGAAATACCAATGTTATTTATTGCAAATAAATATTCAGAGTATTTCAGCTGAATCTGTTGCTCTCCCAGTTCCTTTAGCCCAGGTTGGGATGTGCAGCAATACAGTTTGGGGCAGAGAGGTTGCTGCTGGCCGGCCATTGGGTTCCTTTTCCCATTTTTTCCAAGTACATCCTTAATCCTTGAGGCACCATGTGCATTGGCTTTTTTCTTCCAGAAAGCAATTTATGAAACGACTTGGATATGGTGCCAAAACATCCCATTGGGCAATAGCATTGCTTCAAATCCCATATTAGTATTGCCAATTTTTTTTTCTTGCAGTCAGTGGAGCAAGTTTTTGAATAATCATTAAGACATTTGCATAGAATTTGGGTTTAACCCCTACAGCAGTGGTCTGTGTTAAACCATGAGGAATCAGGCAATTCTAACTATGAAATATTTGTGTCCCCATCAGTTTTTTAAGGCTGGGTGATCCCTTGGAGCTGTGATGTGGTGGTTTTATAGTTGGTGAACTTTACATATAGCGACAAAAAGAGGAAAGAGCCTATGCTTTTTGTTCTTAAGTGGGGAGGGAAGACGCTGGCCGAGCTGTAGACAAAAGGGAAAATCCTTTGAGTAGATGCCATCTTCAAAAAGGAAAAATTCATAAAGAATCCACCTGGATTTGAACATTAAGGTCTGGCTGATGTTTCTATGAAGTTGGTTTCGAAAGGGGTGTCACAGGGAGCTTTGTTGTGCTGTACAGGTGTGGGGCTCAAAATTTCCTTCTTGGTTTCTTACCTGTGCTTAGAGTTGAAAAAATATTTCCCTATTCAAACTTTTTCCTTTTGCTGGTGCCTGGATTCCTATTATTCACTTTACCTTCTAATATATGCTTCGTGTATTTGTTCACTTTGCCAGTTCTTTGGTTACTGGTTCTATGAAATAAACTGCCCCGATAGCCAAGACAGGGAGATTTGCACGCTTGAGAAAATAATAACAAAAAAAGCCCCAACACCTCATCTGAAAAGAATGCTCAGGGCAAAAATTACTAATGTAGTAAATTACTCCTGTCAGCAGAGTCTGGGCAGGAGCGTGGGCTGTGCTCCTGTGCATTTCCAGGGTTTTCTGCTTTCTTCCCAAGCACTACCATCTCTGGCCATTATTCTTTCCCTATCTTCCCCTCCCTTCAACCATTCTAAATGACTCCCTCTAATCCCCTGGCATTAATTGCACAATCTGAGACGAGGTAGGTGTGTTGCTGGCAGCTGCCTAAAGAAAACAGCCCAGACATCTCTTCCCTTTGTGAGCGCCAAGTGATGTCCCAGGACTGGTGTTACCACTGCAGTCGTGATAGAGGCAACAGGCAGGGACTCGAGATGGCAGGAAAAATGATGAAATACTCTTGTTTTGTAACCATATACCAGGGAACGTTCCCCACAGTGTATTTCTTAACACTTGAAGCCTGCTTTGCTGAGAGGGCCACGTGTCCCGAGCGGAGCTCGGTGCCGTCGGACAAAACCGAGCATTTAGAAAACTACAACAATTAACCTTTTGTTAAATAAATAAATTGTCCTTTGCCTCCCAGTTTGCAGGAGCATGGACATCCGCAACAACCTGACCCGGCTGAACATGCTGGAGAACTGCACTGTGATCGAGGGCCACTTGCAGATCTTGCTGATGTTCAAAACCAAGCCCGAAGATTTCCGCGAACTCAGCTTCCCCAAGCTGACCATGATCACAGACTACCTGCTGCTGTTCCGTGTGTACGGCCTGGAGAGCCTGAAGGGCCTCTTCCCCAACCTCACTGTGATCCGAGGGACTCGCCTGTTCTTCAACTACGCCCTGGTGATCTTTGAGATGGTTCACCTGAAGGAGATCGGCCTCTACAACCTGATGAACATCACCCGGGGCGCCGTGCGCATCGAGAAGAACAACGAGCTCTGCTACCTGTCCACCATCGACTGGTCCAGGATTTTGGATTCTGTAGAAGACAATTACATCGTGGCCAACAAGGATGACAAAGAAGAGTGTGGAGATGTGTGCCCGGGCACTGTGAAAGGGAAGAGCAACTGTCCCCCGACGGTGATAAACGGGATTTTCATCGAGCGCTGCTGGACGCACGATCGCTGCCAGAGAGGTGAGTGCACAGTGAGGGGTCTCAGCTGGGGCTTTGCTGTCAAGTTCTGACCTGTCAGGACCTGTGAGGCCCTGGCACAGGGTGCCCAGAGCAGCTGTGGCTGCCCCTGGGTCCCTGGCACTGTCCAAGGCCAGGCTGGACGGGGCTGGGAGCAGCCTGGGACAGTGGAAGGTGTCCTTGCCATGGCAGGGGGTGGAATGGGATGGGATTTAGATCCCTTCCAACCCAAACCATTCTGGGATTCTTGGAGGGCTGATAGGTGCCTATTGATTGCTACCTGTAAGCACAGATTCCTAAATCAGGGCTCAAAAATTGACGTTAGAAGATGAAGAGAAAACCTTTGGGATGGGGTTGTGTGGGCAGTTCTTTCACCTGTGTTTATAAGGTGTCCAGAATTCTCTGTTTGGTTCCTCTGGAGAGTGAGGAACAGCCCAGAGCTCAACATTTTAGTGGACTTTGAGTGTCTTGTATAATAGTTGGTACTCTGAGTATCTTTGTTGGAGTTTGGGTAGGGAATGAAGGTCCAGACTGACTGGAAGGGTGCAGCAGGTGGAAGCACAACAGCGGGGAAAAGTCTCCATGGAATAAACCCCATTCCGGAAAGGTGCAGTTCTGTTTTTACTAAAACCTTCCTGCCATAAAAAGGTGTAAGATCTGTGGATGAGTGAGCAGTGTTTGCTCAGAGAAGAAGCTGGAAGCCAAGTCAGACCTGAAGGAGAAGGGAGAAGGAGAGAGGACCTGGATGGGGTTGGAGGGTGAAATAACAGGGCTTTGGTTCAGGGCAGAAACTGTGTTCAAAAACCTCACTGCTGTTGCCACTCCAGTCCTCAAATGTATTCAAGTTGCTTTTAATTTTATACAGATTTGTTTTTTCCAAACTTGGATCTGACCTTAAGCTTAGCTTTAATTATATATTTGCTTTGATTTATGTTAAATCTGACTTGACAGGGGGAGCGAAGTGAATTGAGGTGAGAGTGACACATTTAGGGTTGTCTGCCTTTCTGGAGGTCGTGCATCCAAACGAACCAGTGTGTCCTGAGACGAAATTAGGAAACTTGTGGGCTGGAGAGAATTTCTTGCCAAGCTTTAAAGGGCAGCTCTGAGTGCTAAGTGCCAAATTTGAGGAGGAATTCCTACCAGTATGCACAAACTAATGCAATTAATGTGGTTTCCCTTCTGCTACTCCTCGCCCCAAAATTGTCCAGCTTCCTTTTAAAGAAAGTGGTTATTTTGTGTGGCCAGAATAACATGGTATGAGCAAGAAGATGCGAGTGTGTACGTGTGTTCCTTTTTTAAAATGAAAAATAAGATTGTAAAGCATTTTATTTATAAACTCTCAGGTATGCAGTTACATCAGCCCTGAAACCTGGTTTCTTATGTATTTCATGTGCTGTGTTTTCTGCTATTTCATAACGTTAAGGGTCTGCCTGGCACTTTTTTAGTGCCTAGACCATAATGCCCCTCATTCCTGTGAATTTTCTGGGGCCATGCTGCAGCAGACTGGAATGGATGGCTTCTCTCCTTTAAACACCTGCCTATTTCCATGGAACCTGGAGAAATGTAATATTTTAATGATAACATTTTACCATTGGGACAGAAATCTCAGCTCCTGAGCCTCTGGTGCAGGAGTTTGTTGGAGGACACCTGTCCAGTACCTGCCTCAGCTCAGTCACCGTGCCTGTTTGACCCAGAAATTGAGATTTTAATCAGAAAATGGTTTCAAAAGTCACTATACACAGATGCTCTGGTTTTGTGTGTCCCTTGCAGAAGGAGCACTAGGGAAGCAGTGCTCCTGCATATTTGGGCAGTGACAGGAATGCACTTCCCAAACCACTTAACGAGCCGAGCTTATCTTTGTTTTGAACGTTCGGATTTGGACTTTAATTTTTTGGTAGCCGCTGTTTTGCACAAGCTGGGATCTGTGTGATCCCGTGCCTTGTGACACCTGCCCCTGTGCTTCTGCAGTTGTTTTGACAGCCTAAGAGGTCTTTCAGACCTTTTTTTCTGTTTGTGAGCAGCCTTTAGACTCTGAGCACACGCCGATGGTGGAGATTAAGTGACATTTATTTAGCGAACCTGCCGGTGCAATCGCTGCCTCCTCTGTTCTCGTGCCAGCCCTAATGTATCCTTAGCATGTGTAATTGTTTTGTCAAGATTATTAAAAGCTTGTGTGAATTGTATTTTGGCTTTCCTTGGCCTGAAGAGCCTCGCAGCAGCTCCCAGTACCCAGGGTATTAATGCCATGAAGTCTTTCCCTCTGCGTTTCTGCAGCTTATCTGGGAATCTTCAGCAGCTCATGCAGTGCTGAAGTCTCCTGGCTCTCTGGTTTTCAGTGTATTCTCTTTTGTGTTCTCTTTTATTTTTTCTCTTTATCTTCTAACCAGAATGAAATGCAGCAATTTCGGTATCGTTTTCAAAGGGAAGTTTGGTTTTGTGTGGAGTTTTTAACCCAGGTTATTTGTACCCCTGGTTTGTTTAATGAAACTTGGTGTAGAATCTCCTGGTTCCTTTTTTTAAATTTTTTTTTTACTCTCTGGATGGGAAGTTGTTGCTGTCTAAACTGCTGCCCTGAGACTGGGAAAAACCCTTAAAGGATATGTAAATATTGATTGTTTTGATTTTACAGAGTGGGTGTCAATTGACAGACACAAGTCCCAAGCTGACCGGCTTTTCCAGCCTGCTGAGCTTGGAGTCTTGCTGGAAAATATTAGGAGATGGGCAAGAAATTTGGGAGAGCACCTGTGGGAAGGCTGGAAGATGTCACAGAAAATGACAGGAGGGTGCAGCCAGGCGGGGATTGGTCTCTTCTCCCACGGAACAAGGGACAGGATGAGAGGAAATGGCCTCAAGCTGTCCCAGGGGGGTTTAGATGGGAGACTGGGGAAAACTTCTTCAAGGAAAAGGTTGTGAAGCATTGGAAGCATTGGAGTCACCATCCCTGGGGGTGCTCAGAAGCAGTGAGGACGTGGCACTTGGGGACAGGGGTCAGTGATGAACCCAGTGGGGCTGGATTAATGGTTGGACTTGATCTTAAAGGTCTTTTCCAGCCTTAAGGATTCTGTGATTCTCTGAAAGGTCTTGTGTGTGTGGGACGTGGCAAAGTTGGGGTTGGAGTAGGGTCTTGGTGTCCCCCATCTCTTCCACACTGTTCCCTGCCCTTCCCCTGCCAGCTCTCTGTGGTTGCTTCACATTATCCCTCTTTTATTTAATTATTCCTTTATTTAATCAGCGCAAATATCCCAGTTGACTCCAAAACTAACTTTTCAGTTCTAGCATGGAATTATCTCCAAGGCACACATCCAAGCCTCTGAATCATCCCTGGAGCTACAACTCCAGCCCGGAATTTTTTTTTTCCTTTTTTTTCAGTTGGTGATAACGTGTTCAGGACAGTTAAAGGATTTTCTTACAGACATTGGAGCAAAGGTTGGGGATGAAACCAGTGGAGGGGAACTGCAACCATTTGTGGGCAGCTGCACCCTTGGAAAAACCAGTTGCAGTATTGAGGACTCTGTGTCTGAGTGCAGGGATGTGTAGGTGGATGCAGCATGGATCGAGATCCGTCGGGATGTGCTTCCTCAGGGTTTTCTTTTTTTTTCCCTAAATCACTCATGTTGGTGTGAAAACCAAGTCGGTTCAGTTAAGGCCAACTCATGTTATATTTTGGGTAGGCAGGGAGGGAAATGTGTAGTCTGCTTGGAATTTGGGTCTAGCCTGATGCTGTTTATGGCAGCCAAGTGCTGTTCCTGTTCTGGGGGTTTTGTACCTCTGCACTGACATTTTTAACAGGGTTTTTTTTCACATACACAGTTATTTTATTACCATCAAAACGTACTTCTTGGTCCTGCACTGCAGAGAGCGTCTTTGCTGAAGAATGCAGACAACAAAAATGCTGCAAATGCCACGTCCTAGACCTCAGTCTGGATCTGCCAAACATGATTTTCATATTTCACATTTTTTCCACATCTTTTTTTTTTTTTCCTATATGTCTGTCACTCCTCTTGCGGAAGGAACAATTCCCTCTGAAATAGGATTTCCTGCCAATTCTCCCTGCAGTCAGGCTGCTCTGTCCATACAGAACTTGGAGCAGTCTGATGGGTTTGACAGTCTAATTATAAAGGCGGGTTCAGCCTTTTATTGCACGTCGGGTCATGTGGAAGTGGAGTAAGGCAATAGGAAGGAAAAGTGGAATGGCCAAATCAAAGTTACCAGCAAAATTATCTGCAATGTCAGACAGTCCCTTGGTGAGCACTGAAGGGCCACATTCCTGGAATATAAGGATGGATATCTGAAATAGTTTTTACAGGGCCAAATAGTGATAGGAAAAGGAGGAATAGTTTTAAACTAAAAGAGGAAATGTTTAGGCCAGATGTTAGGGAGAAATTCTCTGCTCAGAGGGTGGGGAAGCCCTGGCACAGGGTGCCCAGAGCAGCTGTGGCTGCCCCTGGATCCCTGGCAGTGCCCAAGGCCAGGCTGGACAGGGCTGGGAGCAGCCTGGGACAGTGGAAGGTGTCCCTGCCCATGGCAGGGGTGGCACTGGATGGGCTTCAAGGTCCCTTCCAGCCCAAACCATCCTGAGATTAATTCTATAATTCTGTGAACTATAGGCTTAATTTCTTAGAGGAGAAGATAGAATTCAAGTTCTCGTGTTCATCCTGAATGAAACCTTTGTAGGAATCTGTCATCTGCTTGATCTTGAGGCTTCTTGCTGCCAGGAAATTCGAGTTATTAAGAGTGTGGGCCATTTCAGG
Source organism: Oriolus oriolus (assembly GCA_013400235.1). Lineage (NCBI taxonomy): Eukaryota > Metazoa > Chordata > Aves > Passeriformes > Corvidae > Oriolus > Oriolus oriolus. Next base: position 239,093 of record VXBT01009886.1, on the reverse strand, counting down.
TCTGTCAGTAGGCTCCTTTTTTCCACCTATTACCTTGTTTTTTGTGATAAAAACAAAAATTGTTTCTCCATTAGTGCAATTTAGAATTTGTGACAAAATATTGACGTTGTAGAAAGTATGTGAAACAATTTGGGTCCGTTGAAGAGGGCATAGAGCAGCAGATGGAAAGGATGACAGTCTGGAATAAGTGACATGTAAAGAGCTGCTAAAGAAAGGTTCTGTGCGAAAATAATAATGTTTTTCCATGGGTTTGGATGTGATTTTTGGGATTGTCCTGTGCAGAGCCAGGCGCTGGACTCAATGATCCTTGTAAGTCCCTGCCAAATCAGGACATTCTGGGATTTATTTTTTTTTCTGTCATGTTGGGAAACAGGTCTAGAGACAAAGAGATACAACAGGATCTCTCTTTAATTTCCCTATGATTTATCTGGGGGAAATTCTGGGACAGATAAGGGACAGGTAAGGAGCTGAGGAGTCGCTTTGTTCCCAAGTACAAGCAGCACAACAAAGCCCTGAGTGAAACATTGCTCAGCCTGAAATGTCTTTCAACTGCTGTGGAACAGCACCGAGCGCTCTCAGAGAGACCAGTGCCAGCAGAAATTCTGCAGCTCTGAACATCTTCAAGGCAGGTTTGAATAACAAAGTTCAGAGGTGTGTGTGGGAAACGCTTTGTGATGTTTACTTAGGTAGAAATATTACTTAGCAACAGCTTCCTGTAATTTTTATGTGCTGGGAATTTCTGTAACCATGAGCTTGGTTTTATTACCTTTGTATGGGAAAAGGGTCTCGAAGCACTGAGCAGCCTCAGCCAGCCTCAAGGGCAAGATATTTTTAAAGCTTCAAACACAAAGGAAATTTTTCCAGTTGCTACTACATGAAGTGGAAGTGCTCCTTTTATTTGGAGATCTGATAAGGGCTGCCTTTTTTCTTTTCCCTTGCTCTGACAAATGCCAGATGGAAGCTGACACCGGATAATCTCACTGGGGTGTCTGTGCTGACCCTGCCAGGCTACAGCTTTACTGAGGGCCCATAGCTGGGGCAGTGGTGACACTTTGCCAACGCTGAGACATCCTCAACTAATTCACTTGAGCTTATTAAGAGTCGTTAAGAGACTTACGGTGCTTGGGGTTGTGATACAGCCCAGAATTGGGGGAGAAGGGGTGGAAACAATCCTCCGTACAAATGACTGTTTAAGGATATGCTCCTTTGGAAACGCCAAACAAAACTGGGGAAGAAGAATCTGGAGCAGCTTTTCTCCATTGAGGTGAGGTGATGCAAGGCTGTAGGATTTCAATACAAAGGGTCTGAGAAATCCCCACACGTGCAGCTGAGCTGATGTTTCTTCAGATTCTTCACTGCTGCACCTTTACTTAAATTTGGGGTTGGGAAGTGAAGATTTTCTGCTCCCACCCCAATTCCCAACCAGCAGTTCAGAAGCAGCTCTCTGACCCGTGCCATCTTTAGAAATGTAAATACACAGTAAATACAGAGAATTCCTCCCTGGAGTTAAGAGAGCTGAATTCCTGTACAGAAGTCTTACCAAGGCAAAGGTTTTTGACGAGTTAAAAAGGAGAATGAGGTATTTTGCTGCCGATACGGTGAAAACTGGAAAAGTTTTCACCTTGTTTGGTTCAAAGCTGCTATTTTAATTCTTTCACCCTTAGCCTCTCCCCAAAACACTTGTTATTTGAGTCAGTGTCTGGGCCCTTGAGGAGGCTGAGAGGAGCACGTGCCGTGGTTCAGCACTGAAGATACTCGAGATGTTCTTAAGCCTCGGTTTGATCCTCAGCACTGCCATCGGCTCCTTGGGAGTTCCAAGAGTGCTTCAGGTAGAACTTTCCCCCCTTCAAGAACAGTTCTAAGTTACCTTTTTTTGCTTAAACAAGGGAACCTGCGCTACCCCTTGTTAGTTAAAAACCAGGAGGCTTGGCAGACATGTTCCTTGGAAAATGGTGCTGTTGGAGTGTGCAAGGGGGAAGTCAGAGAACGTAAAAAAAAAAAAACAAACATAATAGTGAGTGACAGAGTTAACATGTGTTGGTAATGCATGAATGGGAGAGCAGGAAATGGTTCACCTGGTGTGATGTGTTTGTTCAGGGAGGGGGAGATGTGTTTCATTCAGAGCAAATCCTGCTGGATGTTCAGGGTGCTTGGGTGCTGTAAGCAAGGACGAGGAATTAGCCAGCTTGTATATTCTGTATGTTTTCCTCCCTTTACACCTCCTTCATGAAGGCAGGACAATGAAATTCTGCATTTAAAATATTTTAATTAATTTTAAAAGTATTCTAAATCGAGTGCAATTCCGATGCCCCTTCCTGGATTTAGGCAAAATGAGCAGAATAAATGCAAGCTGTGTGATGGGACAACAGTCTTTGATTTTACAGGGAAGGAACTGGAAATCTTTGTTGTTCAAGGCTGTGAAGGGATTGTGAACTGTTGGGTCTGTACAAAGAAGTGCATTCAGAGTGTGTGAGCAGACCAACTGAAATATGTCACTTGGCAAAGCTCTCCGAAACATCTTTCCCTATCAGGAATTGGATTTGACAGGGACTGCCTCCGTAAATGACTGCTGTGCTTAAAAAAAATCCCAACAAAACACGAAAACCCCAAAACAAAACACAAAAAAAAAGGTCAAAACCCCCCAGGTGTGACCAGCACAAAGATTGTTTCTAACTGAAAGGTTGAGGATTTCAGGACCTTTTGATTAATTACAGAGCTGGGGAATAACCAGCCATGTCCTGGAGGAAGCAACACTCACCCTCCTCTCAGCTTGTAACAATGGCTGAGTACAAGTTCAATGATTAGGCTTCCCAATTATATCCTATAATTGTCTGCAAATTCCCACTGAGGGATGTCAATGAACTTGCTGGGATGTTTATGCTGCTTAATTAAGGCTGTTGGTTAGGTGGGAAAGAAAAAACCTGTGGTCAGGGGAAGTTGTGGGGGTCCTGGCTGGGATTGCCTGCTTGGGACGAGCCTGTAGTTATTCCAGTTCCTGCTTTGATCCCAGGTTTTTGTCTGGCATTGCATAAATGTGCAGGGAGATACTGGATCACAGCCATTGCCTTCGTTTTTATCTCAGTTTTTTAGGTGAGGGTACTGGGGGGCACCGGGCTGACGTCGCTGGAGCGTTGTTGGCCTGGCTTTTCTTTTTGCTTGTGACACATAAAACAAACAGAGAATTAACTTTGGCTCTGTGCAGTGCTTAAATGCTGGCTGAGTACTTTAGTGGTTTCATGTGAAGAGTCTGGATTCCTTGTGAATCTGGGTTTAAACTGACCCAGGCAGGATGCTCGGCACCTGCTCATGTCCAGAAAGTTTTATAATTGGAATTGAATGCTCTGTACTTAATGAGGAGCTTCTGTACCCTCAGAAGGAATTCCTTATTGAGATTGTGTTTATTTCCCTGCCTCCTGAGCACCTTGAGAGATGAAGGCTCTGAGGAAGAAGGTGTTTTGAAGGAAAACTCACGAAAGGGTCAGAAAGAAAGTCCAGTTAGAATAGCATTCAGCAGAATGTTGGGATTCATTCTCTTCAGCATGTTTTTTAAAGAACTCAGGGTGTGCGTGGTTTTGGTGCACTCCAGAAAAAGAAATGTGATCTTAATCTTGTGTATCAGGTCAGAGGTGCCCTTTTCCAAGGATGCCAGGAACTGGTGTTCCACTGGAATTATAACTGGGGCAGTTTCAGCTTTTGCAGAGCTCAGCTCCCACGCTGCAGTCGCTGAAGCACTGGCAGGTGCTGGACAGATGAACTGTCAGGAATTGTGACCCTTCTCAGGAATTACCCCTTGTTCATAGACATAAAGAGGCTGGCAGGTATTTGGCAAGATTGGTCAGATGAAGAGTGTATAACTTGCAAGGTCTTTTTAGTCTGATTTCGGTGCAGTTTGGAGGCTTCTGGAGTTGCACACGTCGGACTCTGGTCATTTGGGACTCCCACAGGACTGGTGCTGGTGTGTGGCCACGCTGGAATTTCAGGGCCCTGACGTGATGAGCTGAGCCTGAGCTCATTTTACAGCACAAGACTGATGGTTTTTAAGTCAGAGTGAAGGCAGCCTAGGGAGCAGGTTTGTCAGAGATCAGAGAAACACCTGCAAGCCGAGCAGCAACATCTGCGCTTCTGCCTTTCTGCTCCCTCGTGCTCCTCTCGGCTCGCTTTGGTCTGACCCATGGGCACAATTCCTTATTTAGTGGTTTTTAAAATGTGAATTGTCTGGGGCAGGGAGGGAGGAGGTTGGTCCAAGTGTCTTCATCAAAACAAAGCCTGCTGGACTGTACGGTGTGAGGAAGGGAAGGTTTATAGGGCAAAGGAGCAGGCAGGGTTTGGAGTTGTGTGGCCATAATTTCCAGGCAATTTTTGGATGTTTTTCTCTGGTTTTGTAGCTGTGGGAGTTTTAATTATGCTGAGAGCACGCAGCATTATTGCAGTGCAAGGCTCTAACCCTGTGGGCAGGGGTCCCAGGCCAGGAGCTTGGGCTCTCCACAGCGTTCCAGAGGTGCAGGAGCAGGTGCTCCTTCCCGGCCGAGAGGAAGGAGTTGGGTGCTGGGATGTGACGTTCCCACATGGCACTTAGATGACACAAAATGGGGCTGTCTGTTTGCTGGCTGATTTTCCCCTGTTGATGTGAAGAGCCCAAGCCTGACACTGGCTGTTCCAGGGATGGGTTATTTGGTGTCTGTGGCAGAGCTGTTGAACTTGGCAGTGTCGCTTCTGATAATGTGAGTGAGATGCCGTCAGCTTCTGAGTTGTTTGCTCTGAAATATCTGCAGTAACTGAGAGTTCACTCAGCAACCTGCAGCAAAAAAGTCAAGTTCCAGCTATTGCACTGACCTGGGCACCGGGAAATCCCTCACACAGGGGCTCCAGACAAACTCTGTCATATCAGCAGCGTTTTATGATTGATAAAGTACATAAAGAATGTTTGCACTTGAAGGTGGGCTTGATTAGAAAATCTCAGGAATTATGCAGGAAGCCTTAGCCCTGTGTGTTGGTTTCCCAGGAGTAAGGCGTGTGCAATTCCACAGACATCACAGGATAACAAAGCATTTTTCTGTTTCCATTTTCAAATTCATTAAGCACATCCATGTTGCGTTACAGCCCTGCAAGGATTTTAATACTTCATGAGCAATCAGAAGATTCATTAAAATTTGAGTATCAGACAAATGTTCTTCTTGTCTTTTCTGCGAAGACAATCCAATTATATTCTCTGGATGGTGCAAACATACAGCAGTGATTTAATGAAATGAGCAGCATTGTTTTTTTCTGGTCTTCGGTCTTTTCTGAATGTCATCTTTCTGAAGTCAGGCTGATCGCACTGATGTGTTTACACAGCTTCAGTTCGGGATGGAGGAGTCCAAGAGCTCCCTCTAAGTACCCCTCAAAAGCTCCCAAAAGCCAGAGAGGAAATGGAGCTCCTCAGTGTGATGTCTGACTGTCTGAAAGTCTCGCCCAGTGGAACCTTAACAGGGCTTAAAGGGATAAGGCTTTTGTTTTAAAACAGTGCTTGAAGTGAAGCCTTTAAAGCTCAATAAACTATTTCTATGTTCATTCAGTTCTGTGGATTTTAGTCTCTGGGAATCTGCATGCTGTGTTTCTGGCAGAGGGGAGCATAGCACATGGGACAGTCTTACCTGGAGACTTAAGGAAAAAGCAATTTATGTAGAAACTGGTGCTTTATCTGAAACAAATTCTCACCTCATCAGCATCTCCACAATTATTAAATTAGCAAAAGAAATGCCATGTGTAGATCTTCCTTAGGCTTCTCTTCCACACTCCAACAACCTTATCTCCAGAACTGCTTAAATAATTTGTGTAGTGCTTGGCTGTTCTCTCAGCGCTTGGATATCGAGTTTCCAGTCCACAAAACCAGTCCATTCGAACTGGGTGTCTGCACCAAGCATCAGTTTTTGTTCTGGGAAATATGAAATGTTCTCCTTTGAGCCTGTACAGTGTGTGAATTTGGTGGGTGTGATAAGAAAAACGTCCCCGTGTTTTGCATGGCTCCGTTGGCGAAAGGAGGAGCAGCCGCGTGACACTTCTTGCTCCTCAGGAGCGGGGAAGAGCCTGTTGTTTTTCCACATGCTCTAATCTGTGATAACAAAAACAACTTCAGATTGTGTTTTTCAAACATGCTGCGGGTCTCTCGGTGCTCAGATTTGCCAGTGACTCTCTCTGCTGTGGGAACACGTCCGTCCGCCCAGAGCCTGATTTGGAGTGGCTCGGGTTCAAATCCGCACCTTGTTTTGGTGCTGGAGGAGGCTGGAATTCAGCAATCAGCTGGAACCAAGTGTTTTGCTTTGCTGTGGGTGTTCTGCAGAGGGTTGAGTGCTGGATGTGGGCTGGGGTACCGCCTGTCTGTTCCTGGCACTACCGGGGTTTGGGCCCCTCTTTGTGACTTCCATAAACTTCAGCTGTCCAGTGCAGGAAGTGCCTCGAGGCAGAATTTAACTTTAGGGTGGGTTTAGACAAACAACCATCAGAAATGTGTTAGGTAGAGTATTTGAGGTGGCCTCGGACAGGTGGATGGACTGGGTGGCGTCTCCAAAGCTCCTTGGGCTCCCTTCCATTGGCAGATTGATTCCAGCGCCAGCAGCTCCGAGCTGAGACTTGAAACCTCTGGGATCTGATGAAGAAAAAATACTCTTTGTCCCTGGAGAAACTGATACGGCTTCAGGTTAGTTGTAGAGGAGAGTCCCATCTCTTTTTCTTGCTAGATTATGCTGGCTAGTGTCGTTTTTTTCCCCAGAGGGCTCTCTCCATTGCAGGGTGATTTCCACGCGTTTCCCCAGTGACTGCCCCATGAGGGATCGGCCGGTGTGTGGCTGTGGCATCAATTAGAGAGCTCTGAATAGTCCTAATTGCTCTGCAGTGGACAATGCTGATGGCAGCTGGTGATTAGACCATATCTGAGTCCTGTGCTGATAAAGTGAAGGTTTTTAGCACCGTGGCACACGCCTGCAGGGGTGGGGGATGTCAGCAGATCCTGTTCTTCCCGATGGCCCAGCGCAGCTTCACCGATGGATAATGGGACTTTAGCTACTCCTGCACTTGCCTGTGACCTCAGTGACAGTCAGTTTTATTTTAACAGCTTACCATGGTATGAAATAAAGCAGAATTTTCGCAATTCTGACCACTGACAGTTGGAGCAGTCAAGTATTGTGGAAGAAGGATTGAGAATCCAGTATCTCCCCTGAGTTCAGCATAACTGTGGATGATTCAGTTCCCCTGTCGTTGGCCTTGTTGAGATGGCACAACTAGTTTGGCATTAAATACCTTCAGATTACAACTTTCTCTTGCATAATTTACAAGGAGAAATAGAGTCATGGCCTCCAAGGGTGGCTTGTGCAATGTAGTTAATGGTTTTTGTACTCGTCTCCAGTCGTTTGGTTTTCCTCAGGGTTGTGTTTGTGTGACTTTTGGTCATTTTTATCATTTCTCATTCGGTATCTAGGCTAGAGCAGCAGAGGCACAGTCACAAAAAACTCTAGGGATCAGTGTGTTTGTAAGGAGAAGCTGTTAAACCAGTGGATATCTGGGCAGAGCCAAGCTGGATAATTTCTGCAGTGCCACATATTCATGTACAGTGAATTACTTGAAAATGGGCAATGCTGGTATGCCAAGGATGACGAGGGCGAGTAGTAAATAAAAATACATTGCACATTGCTTGGCTCTGCAGGCAAACAGTATCTATTTCAGTCCTGCTAAGGAAATTCTTATGCCTCGAAATAAACCGTGGCGAGCGTGCGTAGAGCTTTGGGCAAACTGGGGAGGGTGTGCAGAGGAATGAGCAGGAGCTGGGGAGGCCACAACGGCTCGAGGAGTTGAGAGGATTTTATATGGGCGCACAGAATTGATGGATTTGATACTGGTAACGAGATACTGCATCCATTTCTCCTTAGGCTCAGGGAAAACTGAAGTGACACGTGTTAAGTGAATGAAGGCACAGCACAGTGTGGAGCTCGGGGTGTATCCGTGTGGGAAATCAGAGGATGGGTGTGTGTCAGTGCTCCCACTCCTGCGAGCCTGGATTTGGGCAGCTTGTGAAGTGACTGTGCACTGAACAGTTTGTACACTCTGGTAATTTCAGGAAAATAAGTAAGTGTGGTTGGTAGAGCCAGTTAGCTCTGCTTTCCGGGGAAATCCACCTTTCTTTGCACGACTGGCCTTCAGGCGATGCTTTGCCTTTCTCTCTCTCCTCATCCTCTCTGGGAGGTGAAGCAGGAAGGGGGATCTGGAGTAAGAAAGGGGAATCTGGAGTGAGCCTCGTTCCTTTTTCCTCTCTGTTTGTTTTCAGTCTCATCACCCACAAACACAAACTCGGTTTCAGTAGCGATGTTTACAATTCATGACTGTGCCGTGAAATCTGCCCAGATTAGAATCTTAACCTCTGCCTGACATTTCTGTGTAGATCATTAGTTATCAGCATAATCTCCTTGTGGTTAATCTTATACTTCCGCCCATTCCATTGCCTTTCTCAGTTATGGACAGCTCCATTTTTGCTGTAAGCTGTGCCTCTGTTTTGGTGTAGATTTGTTGTTTTCCATGTCCGGATTACGTTTATATAACGTATCTAAAATTCCATCTTTCCTCATCCCCAAGTGTCAGCATAGCTTTCATTCTTTCGTGCCTTGTTTACTACAACATCCTTCCCCGTGGCCTTGAGGAGAGGAATCTTGTCCCTCCCTTATCTCTGCAGAAAGCAGAGCTTGGACGTTTCGCCTCGAGCCTTGATCGTATCACTGCTCCTCATTTTCACAATGGGGTTTGTAGGTAAAAGTAATAATTTGTGTTTGGAAAAATCAGATGGATTTTGGTTTTAAACCATCACCAAGTCCTTGTGTGTATCTCCATTTGTCTCTGTTTCTCACATACCAGCTGGTAGAATCATAGAATCATGGAATATCCGGAGCTGGAAGGGACCCACAAGGACCATCACATATTTTTAGGGCATGCCTGGACCACTTCCCTGTGATTTGGGTATCCTGGCGTTGCAGTGAGTGAGCAGGTTTGGCAGCAGGAGGTTAAAGTGAACAGGGATGTTTACAAGATGCTGTACGTTGGAGAGTAATAAACAGTTAAATATTAACATGAAGCTTTCGTGAGGCTCCCAGGTGGCATCAACTGTTGAATGATAACACCAGATCCTTGGGTTGTAATAAAGATTGAAATTTAACAAACCATACCAACAAAAAAACAACCTTATTATTGTGAGTAAAATTATGATCAACACTTTACAGGGAAGTGCCCCGAATTAATGTTAAAGATTCTGGTCTTGGTCTAAATTACAAATTGTCTCTTCTGCTGTACAGAATGAAGTACAATATTTTGCCTGAAGATGTGGTGTCAGTTTTGGGGCTGGCATATTAAAAAAACCCAGCTGCCAAGCAGAGGTGGGTGGTTATTTCTGATCCCTTACACTAAGCTCCCATGTAATTTTGAACACAAAGTACAAGGAGCAGGCTTGACCTGCTTGCCAGAGAATGGCACAACAGCACTGTTGTAGACACTGGGTAAAGTATTTACAGCTTCTGGTCGCTATCCTGGTGTGCACTTTGTGACACTTGTCCCACCTTTAACAGTTGCTGCTGTGTTTTCAAATCAAACTCTGTGTTTTGGTAGTTTGAGCTCGATGGCCAACAGCTTTGCTTGATTTCTACAAGTTGTTTGTACCTGTGTGGGGAATCAACTCAACTGAAAGGTGCCAGGAGGATGAAAACAGGCCTAGTCCTGAGTTTTAATTTCTTTATTAGTTCATTTTTTTTTCAGCGTGAGGTGTTTTGCTCTGTAAGTTCAGTTCATGAGGGGCTCGTGGTGTGAACACCGCTGCTTAAAATGCACAAAAAGAAAAGGTTTATTTGATCTTTGTTGTGTCTGGGCAGTATTAGAGATACTTGGGCGGGAAACATCCAGTTCTCTGGGTAAATAGTTGGGGTGACAGAGGAGAGCAGGAGTGAAAACCTTCAAGGGAGAGCAACAGAAAGGTCTAAAAAATCCATGAAAATGCAAGCCAGTCCTGAGGGTTCAGTGGAAGAAGATGAGGGCCTTCCATAACTGAGGTTTGTAGCCCAAGAAGTCCTGTCCCTAAAAATCAGAGATGGTATTGGGCTGTCAAACTCCATCCATGGGGTCTGAATTTACACAGGGCTTTGTGCACCTGGGCACAGGCCCTGCCTTGTGCCTCGGCGTGGGGCTGGAGAAGCTCATTTGCAAAGGTTGTCACTTCCTAAGAAGATGAAGAACGAGTGACCAAAGGCACCATGGATCTGTTGAGGTTGATGACTCCTCCAGGCTTCACCACATTGAGATGACTTACATATATTTACATATTTTCTATAAGTAAAATGTGTGTGTGTACGTATGCGTGAGCTCCTCTCAGCACGCTTCCCATATTTCTTGGCATAATTCACACTGGAGTAAATGTGTGCTTCCAGAGAAATGCCCCACCAGCAGGTGTAGTGCAGAAGATAATGAATTACTCCACAGTTTACACAGCAGAAGGTTGGCACAGAGGAGGCTGTTTCTGGAAAGATCTCCTGTTATCTGCCCCTTTCCTCTGTAAACAACCAAGCTCAACCTTTCCCGTATCTTCATTCAACAACTTCTTCCACAGACCTCCATTATCACAGCTGGACAAGGTGGCACACGACTCCAAACTCTTTTATCTTGTCTAAACTCACATTTGCTGATCCTCACACGTCCAGCATCCCTGTGGGCTTCAGCTGCTCCTGGCGGGAAGCGGCCGAACCCTGGCCCCGGTTTGGAATATCTGAGCCATTCCGTGTAGCTCCAGTTGAGCACGTAATTTGTGGAAGGGTTGGGAGGAGAAACGGTATTTTTTTTTCTTATCCTTACTGATAGATGAGATAAGAGGTGTAATGTTGTCCTGAGAAATGTCAATGGGAAGAGTTTCCTTGACGTTGTAGTAAGTGTGTTGTTTTTGGAAGTCACTGTCCATGGGAAGGGAGGCACCTGCAGTTAATTTTATCTGTTCCTGTGTAAATACAGACCTCCTAACGTTCCCAGCTCGCAGTTCAGAGGGGTCATGGCATTATGTACTGTAATATCTTATTTTATAAATAACACTTTATTTTAGTGCTGATTGTAAAATCTGGGATTTGTTTGGCACTTGCTCCTTCCCGAGCTGGTGCTGAGAACTGCAGCCCTTTGTTGTGGGTTACAGCACTTGAGTCAATGCCTCTTGGAAGGGCTGTTCCTTGGCTGTCTTTGGGTAAAAGGGAGGGATGAGTGTTGTTAGAGCAGCTGAGCTCTGGGAATAAGTGACATTGAATTTGCTTGACCGCCTCGTGATTATTTCCTGAATTTTGCTTGACCACTGTGGCCAACGCCGGGCGTTGCCGGCGGGATTTTGGTATCACTGTGTTAACTTCTTATTTTTCGTTCTCTTCTAGTTACTCCATTTATTTTGTAGATTCAGGAAGGGCTGGGGGAGCTGCTGTTGTTTGTCACCAAGCAGATCAAAAGTCCTTGTGCTTTTTACAGTCCACTGGAGCTCTCCGACCCTGTCCCTCCCAGGCACGTTTCTGCCACCATGGTGCCCTGGGAGCAGCGCGTCCAGTGCAGCCCAGGACTGCTGCTGGTGGGGTTTGGGGTTTGGGTTTCTGCCTCTTTGGCTTCTGTGACATGAAGAAATAACTGAAGGAATAAGCCACAGTGCAGTGGGGTTTGCAGCACGTTGGTTTTCTTGCAGCAGCCCTCCGTCCACCCACTCTGCTGTGGATTTTAGATTTACTTTTTACTTAGTCTTCACCAGACACAGTTTTGTTTAATTTAATAGCTCTTTTCAGCCTTATGATACATTAATGCACTGGGATTAGGTGTTGTCTTGATGTGTCCAGATCAAAAAAATGCTCACAAGAAGGTAGATGATCATGAGCAGAAAAAATAAAAATTGGTTTAGGGATAAAAATTACATTTATAGGACAAACGGCACTTAACAACTTATTGAATTAGGAGTCTTCTTGACCAGAAGAGAACGAGTGGAAGAGCAAAAGCGATCAAGTAAAAAATACTGTGTATGTACAACAGGATTTCATACATCATTTTATAAGGAGTAAGACCCATATGGATTTCCATAGCAGCGATGCTGCTCAGCACTTGCAGCAGGAAACAAGCCCAGGCTCTGTAGTACTAAATTAAGATCACATGCTTGCAACACACTGAGGAGTTACTGCCGGGGGCGATTAGTCCTTGGGTTTCCTTTTTTTCCCCCCTTCCTTTCCTTGTTGGTTTTGTTTTTGTTCAGAACCACAAGAACCCATTGCTGCGGAGGTCAGTGCCGCGACTGTGCCGTTAGGAAATGAAATTGCAGTTCCCTCTGCAGCCGTAACTCAAGCAGGACTCGGTGTGTGTGTGTGTGTGTGTGCGCGTGGATAAATTTATATGTCACATCTCGCAGCCATTTACAGTAAGAGGGGAAAAAACGCCACGGGGACGTGCAGAGCGCTGCGATCCTGTTTCTGTGGGGCTCTGGGTTCTGCGCGTGTGCCCGTCATCTAACACGACACCAGCCCAGCCCTGGCACCAGGGCAGCCGTGTCACGGCCAAAACAAGCCGCTTTCAGCCGTGGCAACGCCGGCTCCGTGCCGGCTCCCTCCCGCCTTCCCCTCCCGCTTATAAACACCCCGCGCGAATTAAACGCTGAAAAACCCGCGGCAGCCTTTCAATTGCATTAAATTGCATTAAATGGCATTAGGCTGATGAGGTTTCTGCGTGGTGGTGGGAGGCCAGGGCTGGCTGGGGAGCTGGCAGGGTTAAGGCTGTTTGCCTTGTGCAGATAGCGGGCGGTTGGGTTGGATGCCTCCCCTGCGCAGGCAGCAAATGCATTGGCTGAGGTTGAGGGCGGTTCTCCTGCCGCAGTTGTTTTGTGTCCTGGACTCCGTTGGATCTGGAGCCTCCTAATTGCCTTGTCCCTAATCAAAATCGAGTTTGTGTAAGGCAGGAGAGAGGAGCTGGTGGTGCGAGGGGAGTTTGCTGCTCGCTGCCGGCTCGGCCGCTGGACACTGGACACCCGTGGTGGCCGAGGGGACCCATGGTGGCCCAGGCTGCCTCCGCTGACCCCCTGTCCACACACACAGGGCTTGTTACTGCACTGTAAAAAACTCACATTTATTCACAACAGATCAGTCCCAAACCCATGTGATGCCTGGACAGCACACGTGCAGCATTTTGATGTTCTTATGTGTGGTTTAGAATTTGTCCTTAATGAACCGTGTTCCTCTTACCCAACCCAAACCACCACCTGTGTGAACACCCAGTTCACCTCACCCAGGATGTTGCTATTTAAACCCACCCAGTGGCAGAGAATCCCAAACGAACAGCAAAACTTATCCTGAGTGGTGTTTTTCCCCTCTTTTTTGGACAATTCACTGTTTTGTTAACAGAAAACAAGAAAAAAACACCTAACACCGAAGCTTTTAACAGCTTAATGCTTAATTGACTTGCCTGTTAAATATGGATCTCCTGGTTACCTGTGCTGGCTCGGGAATGTGTTTACAGTGTCAGTGTGTTTTGTTTCCACCTGGAGCACGGGGAAGTGGTGAAACACGGGAGCGATCCACGGAGGTAGAAATTCCTTTGCGCTGACTCCGCGGCCGCCTGTCCCCCCCAGCTGGGCCTCAGCAGCACGAAGAAATGTCCGTTTGAATCTCTAATCAGAAAGGTTTGGAAAAGGCATTGTTTCCTCAGTCTTGGGAGCCACGCTAGCAGCGAGTTAAATATTTATTCACCCCTGGAACAACAGGTTTGAACCTCTTGTGTCGCTCCGTTTCTCCCCAGGTTTGTTAAGGTCGGGCTCTTTGTCAGCTTTGGGACAGAGATTGTAAACACCCGGTTCCTACAGGTCTGCTGAGGAGGTGTCGTGGCTGTGCTGGGCAGCTTTGTCCTGGTGCTGGTGCTGAACCCATGGCCCTGCAGCAGCTTTTGTGGTGGCTTCTGCCCCTACTCAGAATAGCTGTCCCTTTGTCTCTCACTTGGCTTTGTGGAGTTCCCTTTGGACTTTCTGTGAGGAATGGAGAGAGTTGATTTTTTTCCCTGTGCTGTTTTGGGCCCTGCATTGTCCAAAAGTCTCACACAGCCTTAACTAGAGGCTGGGGGGTGTGGGTGTCATGTCTGAACCTTCCCTGAGCCTCCCCACGTGTTGCAGGCTGTGCCACAGCTCCCACAAGTGCCATCTTAGAGTCGCTGAATGCCCCGAGTTGGGAGGAACCCACAAGGATCATCGAGTACAAACACCCCAACAGTCCCAACCTGGGCATCCCTGAGAGCGTTGTCCAAACTCTCCCGGAGCTCTGGCAGCCTTGGGACCCTGACCATTCCCTGGGGAGACAATCTTTTCATGCAAAAAGGCAAATCTCTGTGGGCCATGGCAATTACTGGGGTCTGCAGACCTCGGTGGAGAAGGGTAATGGGGTGCACAAACCTGTTCAGTGTTGACCTGCAGTGAAAGCACAACGTGGCAGTAAAAAACCTGAACAAAACCCCTGTTTCTGGCCCATCTGAATCACATAACCTGGAGTAACAGTTGTAAGAAGCTGTAGTGAAGATACTCTGGAGAGGTTTTACACGACTTGAGGTACTCTCCAGCGTGCAGACTTTGATAATGTCATGACATCTGTTCAGGATCTTGGGTAATGAGGATTTGCACAAAATGGTGATTGACAATTTCTGGTCTTGAGTGCTTAATGGAAAAAGAGCTGTTGCCTTGGGTGCTTTGCTTTCTTCGAGCTGTCTGTGAGACATCAAAAGCTCGTGGAACAGGAAAAAGAGAAACGTTAAGAACGGTTTAAAAATAGTTTAATTGTATCTTCTGAAAACCTTTGGAGTGGAGACTTTAGGTGGTTTCTGCCCTGTGAATACTTGCAGCTGAGTTCAAAATGTGTAAATAAGCACCGGGCTTTGAAGATTAGTTTCCATAACAAATTAAATAAAAATATTGTGTGACAGAATGCTAAGTAGGTGCCATGTGTCACCGGGTGCTTTGCATGAGGGCCAGCTTTTCCCAATTACCTGTCTGCTCCGCTGACTCCTTGGAAAACAAATGCTGTCCTTCGGACACTTTAAACTTTGTAGTTCTTGAGCATGAAAGAGACACGGGAAAACTCCCTTGTGGAGGAAATGCTGGTGAGGAACAGTGGGAATTGTGCTGGCAGCACTCGCCCTCCAGCTCCCACAAACCATTCCTGCATTCGCCTCGGCGCTTTGCTTCCCGGCTGGAAGCTGAGCCCGCTCCGGGGAGGAACCAAGCGGTGCAGGATCACCTCTGTGTCAGGGGAGTAGTGGGAGAAACAGCCCAGGCTTTCCCCCTGCTCATAAACCTTGATATTCCAGGCTGGAATTAGTAAGTTTGATAGTGTTTTGGACTAAATTCTGGAATTTTCTGATGCAAATATTTTTAATAAACGGCAGCCAGGACACCTGTTGCTAGACTATGCTCATCTATGGCCTGGTAAGGAATGTATAACCATTTGAAATATCCATGTATAACCTGGCTTTTAAAACAAGCTTCTCATTTTATATTTAGTCTAATGCAAGGTGTTATCTGCAGGTTGCTGCTATTTGGCTGTTGAATTTCAATCAGGTACTATTTGTGACAGGTTCACAAAATAAGACCTGTTGCTAGAAAAAGGCAAAAAGTTGGTCAGCCTGAAAGGAAATTAATTTGAATGGATTTTTTTGCAATGGATGAGTGGTGCACAGAGAAAACACCTGCAGTGAAGGACTAACACGGAAGCAGTAAGATACTGGAGATTAAATTGTCCTTGTGGTAGAATTTCAACTTTATCCATTTCATATTTCTTCAAGGGATTTATCAGGCTGGAGCAGACCAGAGATTGCTCATCTTTACTACCTCATCTACTGCTGCTTATTCCAAGGATGGCATTAACAGCTTTAACACACTTAATTCTGCAATCCCTTAACATGGGGCGGAGGGGGATTTTCTTCCTAACACAGCTGGGGATTGGATCATCCAGACATGTTGTGCTGTGGATCCCACATGCTGCTCCTTTAGCTGGATAAAACCAGACCACGTTCCACTGCTGGGCTGCTCAGATGCCTTAAGCAGAAATTAAAGACAACATTTCACTTCTGGACATCGCTGTGTCCAGGACCTCCCAAATAAAGCCCCTCCTGCCTTGACACTGAGTGTTGGACGGAAAGCTGGGGAAATTTTGAGGCAGATGGTGTTAATTCAGGATTTATTGCTGTCTCTCTTCACCAGGGATGCTCAGGCAGGGCATCAGGAGCTGCTCAGGTGCTCCCTCAGACACAACACTCTAGTTTGCTGAGGATAAGGGGTGGTCTTGATCTGCATCTTGGTAGTTCACAGCTGGATCCCAAAGGCGGTGAGGATAAATCCAGGTCCCTGTCCCCCATCTAAAGCCTTTCCTCCTGCTTCTAAAGCCCTGCTTGGCGTTGGTGTTTACTCTTGGAGTGCTGATTTCAGCTCTGTTCTCTTCCCTGATGGGAAGTTCCGTGGCGTGTTCTGGGTTACGGAGTTGGATTTAACCAGTTCAGCCTCGTTTGAATGGCTCAGACTGAGCGTGGAGGTGNAAATGTGTAACCCAGCACCTTGAGAAGGGGGGCGAGCTGAGGGGCAGTTCCATCATTAGGTAAAGTTTAATTGGTGAATTTATGCTGATCTGCAAATGGACCAAACCTGTAACAGTGTGAAGAACTCGTGACTCGGGGTCCATCTCGGGTGCAGCCTTTGGCCTGCCCAGGGTGTGCCTCTGAAGGCCTTTCCAATAAATATCCACCTTTATTCCCTTACTCCTGTCTGGTCTGAGTTTCCAGGTTGGCCTTTTAGGCATCAAGGGGCAGGACTGACCTTCCCCCTGGAGCTTCCCTGGGTTTGTTCATCCTGCCCTCCCGCTCCTCCCTGAGTTACTCACGGTGTTTGCTCCGAGCTGTGCCCGCTTGGTTTCCAGTTCAAAGCCCAAACCGCTCGTTAAAGGTGTTGTGTGGCGCTAAGTAATGAGTAATTAAAAAGGAAAACCATAAAAACCTCAAGCAATAACACTTGTGGGTGCCCTTCTTTGTGGACTTGTTGGGAGAGTCACTGAAAAGCTCATGTTGGTGCCAGGGCTTATTCCAGGAAACCAGGGACAGGGTTGAGAGACAGACAGGAAGCAAATCCTGATAAAGCCGAAGGGTTGTGTAAAAGTGCTGTTGGACATGTGTTATTTGCAGTACTGCTGTAGGAAACTTCAGGTTCTTAAACTGAGAAACAAGAATCTTCTGGCTGAAACTGGCTGTGCCAGGCTGGGAAGCTCTTGCTGTGGAGTCTCATCACTCCTGAGCTTCAGAAATAACGCTGGAGTCACCAGGGCTCTCCTGGAGCCTCTTAGTGCCGGACCAAGGGAACAGGAAAACTCAGTTTTCCTCTTTTGAAGATGAACGTTGATGAGTTGTGAGGATGAATGATAACACTCCTCAAAAATGTTCTTAAAATGTGGAATTTACACTGAAAAATGGAGATGAGGCAGAATTTACACTCACAAGTGGAGGTGAGGCAGAATTTACACTCACAAGTGGAGATGAGGCAGAATTTACACTCACAAGTGGAGATGAGGCAGAATTTACACTGAAAGGTGGAGATGAGGCAGAATTTACACTCACAAGTGGAGATGAGGCAGAATTTACGCTGAAAGGTGGAGATGAGGCAGAATTTACACTCACAAGTGGAGATGAGGCAGAATTTACACTCACAAGTGGAGGTGAGGCAGAATTTACACTCACAAGTGGAGATGAGGCAGAATTTACACTCACAAGTGGAGATGAGGCAGAATTTACACTGAAAGGTGGAGATGAGGCAGAATTTATGCTGAAAGGTGGAGATGAGGCAGAATTTACACTCACAAGGGGAGGTGAGGCAGATGCCTGCGCTCCAGGGTCGCCCCTTTGCGAAGGGAGCTGCCAAGGCAAGCCGGAGCAGGTGCCACAGCTCGTGAGCTCTCGGGGGTCACGCACGGCCGGGCTCTGCTGTGCCACTCACCCGCCTCCGGTGCTTTCCCTTGCCAGTCTGTCCCGCTGCCTGCAAGTCGCAGGGCTGCACCTCGGACGGGCAGTGCTGCCACAGCGAGTGCCTCGGGGACTGCACGGAGCCCAACGACCCCGACAAGTGCGTGGCCT
Organism: Oriolus oriolus; assembly: GCA_013400235.1. Lineage (NCBI taxonomy): Eukaryota > Metazoa > Chordata > Aves > Passeriformes > Corvidae > Oriolus > Oriolus oriolus. The sequence goes on along the minus strand of VXBT01009886.1, from coordinate 220,940 downwards.
GCCGCAACTTCTACCTGGACGGGAGGTGCGTGGACAACTGCCCCCCCGGGCACTACCGCTTCGAGGGCTGGCGCTGCGTCACCTTCAGCTTCTGCCAGGAGCTGCACAACAAGTGCAAGAACGCCCGGGAGTCGGGATGTCACGTCATCCACAACAACGAGTGCGTGCACGAGTGTCCCTCGGGCTACATCATGAACTCCAGCAAGTGAGTGCCTGCTCTGCGGGGGACAAAGCTGGGGGGGCTGGCCTGGGCTTTCCTCCCCCTTGGACACGGGGTTTGGGTGCTGTGTCAAGACCAGGAGAAGTTCCCGGCGTTGGAGCGTCCGTGGCAATCACCTGGTGCACTTTAATATGATTTACAAACTAATGCCTTGCTAATTCAAGCCGTTAAAAGCTCTCCTTGCCATGGGCTGGCAGTTTATTCCTCCCTTGGCTTCCCTTGGTTCCTCTCAAGTTTGGAAAAAGTGGGAAAGGGAGATGGAGAGAGGACAAGGAAGAGCATCCTCAAGCTGGAAGGGTCTCTCTCTAATGGTGTGGGAGGAGGGAAGTGGGCAGTGGAGAGGCTTTAGCAGCCCTGCTTCCCTCCCCTCTGGAGCAGCCTCAGGCTGGGGAGCTGGGCTGGAAAAGCACAGCAGGGAGAGGTCATGGCTAATGAAGAGAGCGCAGCGTCCTCTGGGTGCTCGTTCTCAGAATATCTGTCCCTCATCCCTGTAATTACTTTCATTGAGCAGGTTCAAGCTGTGCCAGACATAAATGCACAATGTAACAAACAAGTGTAGCACGAATCAAAGCAGGGAACAGCCATTCTGTCTATTCCCAGGGGGTTTTGACAAAGGAATTAAATAATTTATGTTGCTGAGCTGTTTATCACTGAAAACTTGGTTGTTTGTCCCGCAATACCACTCTGTATTGTGGTGAGTCAGATTTCCTATGAATATTGGTAGCTTTGTGCTCGCATGTGCTCCTGCCATAATAATTTCAGGGAATTCACTCTTAACAGGACTTTTTATGCCATTTCCTGTTTTGCTTTTCCAAAGAATGAACAAGCAGCCCCCAAAGTAGCTGTGCTGCTTGTGCAACAGCCCCGTGGCCTCTCCTGTGCTGTTCCAGGCTGCTGCCAGTGGGACCTCACAGCTCTGCTCCCTGCTTTTCCTAGAGCATTTCTTTCTCTGAACTAGTTGGGAACACATTCTTGTGGTGGTGTGACCAGGGCAAGCCATCAGTTCGTACTATTTAAGCAGTATTTCCCCAGAGCACAAAGCACATTCTTGCCTTTTTTTAAAGCAACATTGTGTGCAGTCCTCAATCAGAGGATTCCCAGATGAAGGGCCAGCTCTCCACTCATCAATTACACATTTGGTTAATGATCTTGGGATGAACATCCACCAGGTTTGTTGTCTTGAAACCCCTGGGATGGAGAGCACTGGGCAGCATCGTGGTCAGTTTCCTCTTAAAAATAATTCAGGTCACTTCATTTTGTTATGTAGGAAGAGATTCACGTTTGAAGTGTGGAAATGAGAATTGAGGACAATTTAAATTTATCAGCAGTTATTTTCAAGGCCAGGTTGGATGGGGCTTGGAGCAACCTCGTCTAGTGGCAGGTGTGGAAAGGGGTTGGAATGGGATGAGCTTTAAGGTCCCTTCCAACCCAAACCATTCCATGATTCTGTGAGTCTCTTTGGAGTTCCTAAGTGCTGCTCATGGCAAGTGAATCCCATGGCATATTGCCACTTCAGATTCATCTGATGCCATGATGATTTTTTTGCTTTTTCTTTTATACCCCTTTTATACACTCTCTTATACAGCTTTTATGTATTCTCAGTGCTTTTAGCCCACACAGTTACAATTCTTTAAGTTTGATCACTTCCCTCACACCCAATATCCCGTTAAGCCAAGAGCCCAAACACCCTGGAAACCCCAGACCCCGAGGGCCTCTCCAGAACACATTCTGTAAACAAAGCCAGGCCCAGCCAGGGGAAGGTTCCTCGCTGAGGGGTCTCGCTGGAGTCCCTCCCTGGGCAATCTTTGATAGATGTGCTAATTAGCAAGGCCTATAATTGCACACACATCACATCGTGGGGGGCCATTTCTTCAGGGGGCATTTCGGGGTGCATTTCGATGTGCATTTCAGAGCACCTGAGGATCCTTCAATAAACACTGAGGTAAAACCCTTTTTCCCTCTTAACTGTGTTCAGCTCTCTTAATTTTAAGACCAGGAAAAGGCGTCAATCACTCTGCTTGTGGGAATTGCTGGGGCCATCCTGCCTCAGCCCCGCACCCCAACTCTCCTGTTTTGCAGCCTGCACTGCACGCCCTGCGCGGGGCCCTGTCCCAAGGTCTGTGACTTCGGCAAGGAGAAGACGATCGACTCGGTGACGTCGGCGCAGGAGCTGCGGGGCTGCACGGTCGTGAACGGCAGCTTGGTCATCAACATCCGGGGAGGAAGTAAGTGGGGCATGGGCGAGGAGTGGGCAGCACGGGGTGGCAGCCAGGGAATGGGGCACTGCCCTGAGCTGGAGCTCTTCCCTTGGCTGTGACCACCCTCAGTCTTAGAGGGACCCAGAAAAATAAGCACAAAGGCTCTTGATGTGCTCATTTGGCATTTTTTCTTAATTGATTTCTGCGAGTTCTCGTGAATTAACATAAAGAAATTGTTTAATATGTTGGGGCTCCAGTGTGGGTGTTTCTCTCTGTGATACCAGAAAACTCTTCCCAATGTTTTCCTCTCCGTAGATAACATAGCAGCTGAGCTGGAAGCGAATCTTGGCTTGATAGAAGAAATCTCAGGTTACCTAAAAATTCGACGCTCTTATGCCTTGGTTTCTCTTTCTTTTTTCCGGAAACTCCATCTGATTAGAGGGGAGACACTCGAAGCTGGGTGAGTTCTCTCGGAAGATGCTTTATTTGAATGCTTTGAAGTACAAGGAGTGCCAGTTCTATCAGGGTGATTTGTATTGGGAAACAATTCCTAAGTTATTTTTAAATGTTCCTCTGCCTGTGGCTTGTGCCCTACCAGGGCAGACAGTTTACATTCATTTTTCTTTGGTGTAGGGGTTAGTGCAAGAAGAGTTTTCCACGCATCCCCTCCCAACCCATGTTTTCATTCTTCTGCTTTCAGGAATTACTCCTTTTATGCCTTGGACAACCAGAATCTTCGCCAGCTCTGGGACTGGAGCAAACACAACCTCACTATTGCACGAGGCAAACTCTTCTTCCATTACAATCCCAAGCTGTGCTTGTCAGAAATCCACAAGATGGAAGAGATCTCCGGGACTAAGGGGCGGCAGGAGAGGAATGACATAGCCCTGAAGACCAACGGGGATCAAGCCTCGTGTAAGAGTCTCAGAACGCAGCCTTGCTTCCCTTTCCTGTCCCTCTGCCTTGCTCTCCTCATGCTCCTCTTTCTCCCAGCCCAGCCCATGATGTTTTTCCATGGCCTGTCCTTGTCCCTTTGGTAAAGCAGCACATTTTCCCCTTGCCTGTGCACTCAGTGCTACTGTCACTGCGCCACGAGTAAAATCCCCACGGGATCTCCCTCTGGCAGCATTGTTCCCACAAAACCCTGGGAGGTTTTTGGGGCTGGGAGTGTATTTATTGTGTCTTTTTGAAGAGTTTAGCACAATGTAACCTCGGCCCAGGCTGGGACTTTGTGTTACTGCTGAGTACCTGATTAATAGTCATAATCTGCTTTTCCCATGTCATGAGGCGACGGTGCACACACGGAATAAACACGGGAGAAATGGGATTTCCACCCATCCCTGCGGCCACGTGAGGCAATTGCCGTGACAACAGTCAGAGGAAATTTTCCAGCAATTTTTGCAATGCCTCTCAGAGGTTTTTCACCCAACAGCTTTCTTCAGGAACAGCAATCAGACAGTGCCTGTGTCAGCAAACAGCACGGGTTGGCTTTACGCTGTCACTGAAGTCGTGCTGCTGAAGGTGGAGTTTTGCAGACACTTATTTTGGCAGCAGTACTGCAATAAATGCAGCCCTTCTGCACCCCCAGCCCTGCTGTTTGCTCCCTTTCTGTGCCACACAGTCCCCTTTCCCTGTTTGTACCAGGGCTGTGTGGTGAACCAGATTGTGGAAGTGATCAGGGGCAGGAAATACCCAGCTTTGTTCTGAGCTGGTGACATCTCTCTGTTCTCAGTCATTGCTCAGCCCCACAGAGGGCTGAGAGAGCCCCACCTGCAGACAAGAACAGGAGCAGAAGGACAGATGACATGGGGACAGAGGCAGTTACCCATCCATGCAGTATTCCAGCAATTGTGCTGTGATCCTGGGAGATGCTTAGGCAGGAACTGCCACCAAAAAGCCCAGCATTAACTGAACTGGGATTTCAGATGCTGGCTCACAGCCTGCAGGGCAGCTTCGGTCATCCTGTGGCTTCACTGCCCCTCTGCTTTTGAGGACAGCACAGCTAAAAGAGCCCAAGGTCCCTTCCCACCCAAAACATTCCGTGATTCTGTGATCTCCCGGTCCCGCCCTCGTTGCCCTCATGTAGCTGTTTGTGAACAGACCTAAAAAGTGAAGATCTTTCAGTTGACTCAGTTTCCTGGTCTGGTTTCCCACATATCAACAGATTCAGCCATGCCAGCACAGTGGGAGAAGGGAATGCAATGGCTGTGACCTAAAAACTGGTGGGACCAGTGAAAAACACACACGGAGCCTCTGGGGCACCACAGCTCCAGCCTGGGCAGAGGGAAGGAGCACAAGGAATCAGCTGTCTGTAAAGTTCATCTCCTCCCATGAAACACTGAAAAGCTCTTCCCACATTGGGGATGAACCTGGATTTGGGCAGATCCAGCTCTGCCTGTGGCTGTGAGCAGCTCCTGGGCTGGTGTTTGGTGTGAGGGCAGCTGGAGGAGACAGTTGCATTTCTCTTTGCCAGCTATACGCCCACCCTGCTGAGCTGGTGTCTGTGCCACCCCCACCTCAAACCACAGCTTGCCAGAGTGTTTGGCTTTTTGTTTGCTTTTACATTTCAAGCCCAGCTTTCACACTGGCAGCATCCTGTTTACTAAAAAAAAATAGGGGGAAAAAAAAAAAGGCCTTGTTTGTTCTGGATGTGGTGCCAGTGAAATGAATGTTCTTCCTCCCGTTGCAGCTACTGCAGGAATAGCAAATTCAGTCAGAGCCACTTGGGCTGGGGGCACAAAACATATTGTACCATGTCCCTTGAGCTCCATCCTCCTGCAAACACCCTCCTGTTTGCAGAGGGGCCACGCCACTCCTGGGCAAGGCTGGGAATTCTTCTGCTTCGTGTTGGTGGCCTGTTGCCTTCTCTGCAAACCATATTGCTGGATTCAGCTGTGCAGATCATCATAAACTGTGAAATATGTCACCTTTAGATTTCCCACTTTGTAGAATTTAGTTCAGCTCTTCTACGGAGTCATTTTCATGAAGTCATAGAAAAATTTAACCTTAGGAGGGCATCAGTTCCAACCCCTGATTTGAGGCATGAATGGCTCCGAAGTAAGATAAGGTTTTACTGGGCAACTCTTCTCAGTGCCAACATTCTCACATTTGTCCTTAACTTCTAAGACAAGTAAAACCAAAAACTTTCATTTTTTAGCATTAATAAAACTATTGTCACTTCTCACTTGTTACAGGTGAAAATGAACTGCTGAAATTTTCTTCCATTAGAACTTCTCACGACAAGATCCTGCTGAAGTGGGAGCCCTACTGGCCCCCTGATTTCCGTGACCTCCTGGGGTTTATGCTGTTCTACAAAGAGGCGTAAGTGATTCCCCTCAGGTCACAGAGAAATGGCCTTGCTGGGCTGCCACGAGCAGCTGCTGGCATTGAAGAGTGGGTGTTAAACCTGTTGGGTGTTTTTTGTGTAGGCAAAGCTGTTTAGTCTCTGCTTTTGTGGCTCCTACACTGAAGTTTCCAGTGATACCCTTCTATAAAAGTGTTCACTAAGATCCCTGACTTGTGCACAGTCACAATTCCTCATTTAGGAACAATCCAAAGTTTAGTTATTCCTGCTGTTCTAGACACACGTACTGGAACCATGGAGTTCCTCATCTCCCCACTATGTCCATGGGATGCTGAGGGTTTTATCCCCTTTGAGGTGGGAAAGATTCTTTTAGAATCAAGGTAACCAAGCTGATTTTCATAAAGCTGGCAATAATTTGTCTGGATTTAGTTGTTGGGGTCACGTGTGGCACAGGACCTGCTCTGTGATGCTGTCAGAGGCCCAAGTAACAAAGGTCCCAGTGCCTTCCTTTCAGAATAAATACAGTGAGATAATTTCACTTTCTCTGAAGGGTAAAGGGTGATAACTTTCAGTGGTGTCCTTAGAAATGTTTTTAAGAGCCTGAATGAGGATTCTGTTAATTGGAGCCTTCTCTTTCACCAAGTCCCTACCAAAACGTGACGGAGTTCGATGGCCAGGACGCCTGTGGCTCCAACAGCTGGACAGTTGTGGATGTTGACCCCCCACCACGCTCAAACGAGCCCAAAGCCCAGGCCCAGCCAGGGTGGCTCCTGAGAGGCCTGAAGCCCTGGACACAATATGCTGTGTTTGTGAAAACTCTGGTCACCTTCTCCGACGAGCGGCGGACGTACGGCGCCAAGAGCGAGATCATCTACGTGCAGACCAACGCCACGGGTCAGTGCAGCGCTCTCGTGGGGTAAAACCAGGCCTAAATAATTCTGCCTGGGGGTTGTGGTAGTCCCACATCCAGGAAGCTTCCCACTGCCCTGCTTTGGTAGGAAGGAATTCCTGAACCAGTGGTGTGATTCCAGGTGGTGCCGATGGGCACCTCTTCTATCCAGTTTGTGTGGGTACGATCGCTAAGGCTGGAAGAGACCTCCAGGATCATCCAGCCCAGCCTGGAGGAGCCTCTTTGCACACTGGTGACCCTGCTGGGTGCCAGGGAATGTTTGGTTCCCGTAAAAATGGCAATTTGCCTGTGCTGGTCCCTGCTTTGCCCGGCTGTGGCGGGGCAGTGCAGTGACCTCGGCCTCTCCCCGCGCAGTTCCGTCGGTCCCGTTGGATCCGATATCCGTTTCCAACTCTTCGTCCCAAATCATCCTGAAGTGGAAGCCGCCCTCGGAGCCCAACGGGAACATCACACACTACCTGGTGTACTGGCAGCAGCAGGCAGAGGACAGTGAGCTCTATGAACTCGATTACTGCCTGAAAGGTGAGTGGGTGCTTCTCCCTCTGGGCCTTTCCTTCAGTCTCTCCCAGGACTGCCTGGAGTTTCTGCCTCGGAGGTGCTCTGGGGGCCCAATTCTGCTGGATTCAGGATTGTTCTTCTAGAAACAGCTCTGTCCCTCCTTGTTCTGTTACATTAGGTGCTACTGCCAAGGTATGTGCAAAAGGTCTAAAAACATTTTTTACAAAGTAATCACACGTTTTTTCTTTTGGGGATCTCTCTTCTGCTCTTGTTCCTTTTAAACTGAGTTAAAAGCTTAATAGCAGCAATGGAGATGGTAAAGTTAAAAATTTCAGTGCTGCTGGAGCTCAGGGCCACGTTAATTTTTGAAGGCAACTGGTACCTGCTTTGGAATTCCTTGAGGACACAGAATTTCACTGAGGGCTTCCATAATCTCTCTTGCTGCTCTGTCACGTGAACTGGGATAAAGCAGCATCCAAGCTCCATTTCAAAAATAGCATTTTTGAATTAAAGGCCTGTCAGAAAAGAGGGAACTGCTCAGCCCTGAATGTGAAATATGGGATGCCCAAGCATGCCATGAGTCCTGTGTACGCTGGTCTGGGATCTTTGTAGGATCAAACATCTTCTGCCAAGTCAGGCACGAGTGACACCAAAACTGTTTTGTCCCCAGGGTTAAAGCTGCCCTCAAGGACGTGGTCTCCTCCGTTTGAATCTGAAGACCCCCAGAAGTATAATCAGAGTGAAGCTGAGGATGTCAGTGGGGAATGTTGTTCCTGTCCTAAAACAGACTCCCAGATCCAGAAGGAGCTGGAGGAGTCTGCTTTCCGCAAGACCTTCGAGAATTATCTCCACAACGAGGTTTTTGTGCCCAGGTGAGAACATCAAACAGGACTGTCCAGGGGTCAGGAGGAGGGAAATGTAATTGAGGATTAAATAAAAATACCAGGCTGGACACAGCCACATTGCCAGGCTTCCATGAGCCTGTCTAGTCCAGCTGGATATGGGTGCTGGAATGGGGAGAGCTGAGCACCTACCACGGATGTTCCTGCAGATTGGGAAGATCCTGCTTTCATTTCCTGTCCCTGAATTCTCCTCAGCTCCAGAACAAAGTGAGAATCCTTAACAAACAGCCTGCAGCTCATCTGGCATCATATGATGCCAAAAATAGTGGGTTTTTTTTCCTGTCTTGAAATTTTGTGGTCAAGTTTTTCATTGAGTTGAAAAGAAAGGAAAAGGGCAGTTTACCAGGCCACAGCTTCGTCCTTCAGCGTGGTATTTGTGGTCTTCCTTCACTTAGTCTGGGAAATACCTCCAATACCATGAGGAATGTGAGTGCCGTGGGTGGTGAATGTCCTGTTTTGAGTGGCACACACGGTGTCACATTAAGTGGTGTTGAATGTCTTCACACTTCATCTCCAGCTCAGGGAGGAAGTGCTGGGGAGCAGGGTAGAATCTGTGGTGATTTACCCTCTTCCCTGCCACGCGTTTTGTGCTCTAAATTTATTCCCTGCTTGCTGCCCTCAGCCAGCAAACCTGAATTTGCAGCTGCCTGACAAAAGCTGGGTCACTGCACGGAGCATTTTCCCTGTGGAAAGCATCCCTGGCGTTCCCTGCTCTGGTGCCAGCAGTCCTCACCTGGAAGCTTGGGCAGAGCCCCTCCTTCTGCTGGTTCCTGGCTGTTGGTGCCCATCAGGATGAGTTCCAGTGTGCCAGAGGATGCCAGGACATGACATATTCCAAAGCAGAGGAGAACCAAGCCATGTGCAAAAGCCAAACTCCTCCTGATGTAGGCAGACAATTCTGACAGTCTGATTTCTTTTATTTTTCCTTTTTCCCTGCCCCCCCAATTTTATTGTGCAGCCAGCCCAGGATGCTTCTCAGGCCACTTTCTGGGGTATGTGTTTTAGGAAGAAACCAATCACCTTGTCAGCCTCCTGAGGAAGAAATCCCCACATCCCATGGCCAGCTAATCCTTTAAAACAAGCCAGTGTTGAAGAGGCCTCCCTGCTGCCACGTGCCCTGCTCGTCTTCCCTGGCAGGCTCCAGGCTGTTGCCACATCCATCCGAATTCTTCTTCCTGTGAATACTGTGCTCTCACGGGCTCACAGAGCCTGGCAGAGAGCAGGGAGTGTGGTTTACTTCAGGTGCTTTTTTTGTGGCTCCTGAGGGTTCAGTGACCTCTCCCGAGGTGCTGTGTGGCCTCTCCTGGAGAGAAGGAACTTTCCAGTCACGGGAGGAATCCCAGGGACGAGGCCAACAGGGAGCACAAGATGCCAGGGGAGCAGAATCACAGCAGGTTCTCCCTGATGTCTCCTTGTTTTCCATGTGCCATTTCTCCCCTCCTGCCCTGTTCCCAGTGATCTGATCCCAGCAGGATCCAGCCTTAGGCCAGGGCTGATCTCACCCCTCTGGAAATCACGGATCCTTTGCCTGGGCACATTGATTGCCCACTCCAGAAGCCACTGTCACAACTCCTGGGGGTCACTTTGCTCTGGCACTGACAAAAATACCAAACTAGAGGTTCAGGAATGTTCCTCTGGGTAGGCAGAGCTGGCAGGGTCTGCAAACCAGGTCCCCTTTGGAGCTGAACAAAGTGGCCATCAGAAGCTGATGCTTTGTTTCTTCTTTCCTGTGTTATTTGCTCTCATTTTGGAGGAGTTTGGCCCAGATTGGAGCTCAGGGGTGGTTACACCCTGGACCAGGCTGCCCAGGGATGTGTGGGGTCTCCATCCGTGGAGATGGTCAAACATGGCCCTGAGCCACCTGCGCCAGCTGCCCCTGCTTTGGGCCAGGGGCTCGGGTGAGACAATCCCAGAGGTGCTTCCCAGCCTCACCCCTCCAAGATTCTGTGGAAAGCAGGGAAAGATTTCAAAAAAGGCCTGAGAGGCAGAGGGGAACTCAGTGGCTGCTGTTCAGGGTGGCATTCCATGTATTCCCTCCATCACCACTGCAGCGAGAGCAGGAGCAGGCCCAGCTCTGTGCTCTCTGTCACACACATTGTGCCATTCCCAATATTCCTGGGGAGCAAGATCTGAGGAATGGCTCACATTCAGAGTCATTGTTTTCCCCTGCCTGTCCCGATTCAGTTAATTGTACAGACAGATCTAAACCGCTTTTGCCAGCCCAGCTGACCTGGGCTGGTTTCAGGTGTGTGGAAAAGCTTGGCTGGAGGTACCAAAGGCGTTTTTGGAATCCCCCAGCACAGGCCATGCTGTGTGTGCTGAGGTGTCGCTTCCAGCCCCCTGACACCCCCTGGGCATCTGTGAGAGCAGGAGGAGCCTGGAGCTGAGGGTTTCACAGGGAACTCGCTGGAGCTGCTGAGATGGCCCCAGTGCAAATTACACCAGAACAACCCTGAGAAGAATCAGATGTTTGAAAATACAGAGAATTTGGCAAGAAAATTGCTGCAAATCCAGGATAATAAATATGGGAAAATTGGGGATTTACAGCTTCAAAAGCTTTTCTTAACTTTCTGTGATTTGAGAAGGAAGGAATTCTTGCATTTTACTCTGTGTTGCATCGGTGGTCAAATTACTGTTTTACTTGTGAAAAACAAAATTCCCTTGAACACGAGGATCAGCTGAATTCACACTTGATAAACAGAGGGTGTAGCTTTGCTTTTGTGCAAACCAGGTTCTGTTTGACCATAAGGAATCCTTCCCAAGGAGGGAGGTGGCATGACCCAGAGCTGGGTCCCTGACCTCTGCCCCGTCCTGAGGGGACACTGCTCACAACACCACACAGGCTGAGGGGACAGCAGCTCCAAAAGGAGTTAATTAGTAATTAAGAAAGAGAAAACTTAAAACTGGAATGTGTTTGCTGAACCTGCCGTTTGCCATCCTGTTTTGTCATCAGGCGGATCAATATTCTGTACGAAGGAATTGTTCCCTGGGAGGGTGGGCAGGCCCTGGCACAGGGTGCCCAGAGCAGCTGTGGCTGCCCCTGGATCCCTGGCAGTGCCCAAGGCCAGGCTGGACATTGGGGCTGGGAGCAGCCTGGGACAGTGGAAGGTGTCCCTGCCCATGGCAGGGGTGGCACTGGATGGGCTTTAGATCCCTTCCAACCCAAACCATTCTGTGATGACGACAACTCTGTGAACATTTGCGTTGTGTTGTGTGCAGCCCAGTGTTAAGTTTGAGGACATCTCAAACTCTGCTTTCTGGCTGGTGCCTTTTGCTGTAGGAGGAGAAGCAGCACCAGGGAAGGCAGAGGGAAGCAGGGAAGGTGGCAGAGACCTGTCAGAGCAGTCCCTGCTGGGGCTGGGGCTGGGGCTGGTAGTGGCCTGGTGGTCAGAGGTGGCAGTGGAAAGTTCAGTTCAGCAGCGAAGATTTGCTTCAGCAGCTTGTTACATTTTTAGAGCCTGGAGATGCCTCAAGTGTGGGTTCAGTTCAGGTCACTCTTTGTACCCTTTAATAGCTGCACACACATGCACACACACACAAAAAGATCATCACCCCCTTAAAATACATGGTCTGGATTTCAACTGGCATTAATTCCTTTTGTGTAACCGAATACAGTTACTGATTCACCACCTTGGTTAGTTCCCGACCTGGAATTCCCCGTGGCAAATGTGTGGCAGGACATAAGAGTGTTAGATTGAGCACTTTTGGTTTGGTACTGCTCCCTTCTCCTTCTCCTTCTTTTTTTTTTTTTTTTTGCCAAGAAAATGAAATTTTTCAATGGTTCTTAATTCTGTTGAATTTATTCTGTTTATTTGCTGACAAAACCTGACATTAAAGCTGGCTGGTGGCACTCAGGTGCAGACAGGGAACGGGACAGGGTCACACTGCAGGTGCTGGTTTTACAAGTGAAAAAATTGGATTTTCAGACTGAAATTCAGTAACTTGAGGAGCAACATTTGGTTAACAAAACCACACAATGAATATGTAATCGGAATAATGAGTTTTAAATGCGTGCCTTGAAGAGGACTTAATAGATTTGATCTCTTGGGAAAAGGTTAAAATGCTTTGTGTATCCATCGAGGTTCAGGCTTAGGGGTGAGAGTGAGAAATGTGTTCCAGAGAGCTGGGAGAGTGGCTTTATGCTTTATAAATGCAAGCTGGTGACACTTAGGATATGTGGCACATCTGAGGTCACCAAGTCGGGGGCCGTGGCGTGACCTCGATTGCTCGGAGCTGCAGCGTGTGGGAGCTGAACTCCAAAGCATTGCAACCCTGCCCGAGGCATCCGTGAGGCAACCTGGTAAAGTTAGAGGCAGCTGAGATATCCAGGGGAACTTGAATTCTCAAGCAAATACTTGAGGCTTGGATTGGTTTATTTTTATTTTATCTCCCTGTATGCAGCTGTGTGGGGAGGAGACTCTGGGGGATACAGAATTTTATAAAGACACACTGCTTGGTTAAAAAAAAAATCCTGAATTTCTTTATTGCATTGCAAATATCAGGCTTCAGTTTGAGATTTCAGTGGCACTCTGATCTCTCCCATTTTAATTGTTCCTTTTCAGCTGGCTGTGTTGACACCGACTGTAACAAATAACGTGGTGCCCCATGTTGTTTAACAGGCCATCAAGAAAGCGAAGAGACCTCGGCTCTGTGGCAAACTCCACCGTGGTGTTGCCCACCATCCCATCCTCCCCCAACAATTCAGCAGCAGCTGAGGGTGCAGAGGAGCAGAAACCTTTTGAGAAAGTGCTGTCGAAGGAGTCGCTGGTGATCTCGGGGCTGCGGCACTTCACCGGGTACCGCATCGAGCTGCACGCCTGCAACCACGACGCTCAGGAGTCCCGCTGCAGCGTGGCAGCTTATGTCAGTGCCAGGACCATGCCAGAAGGTGATTCCCTCCCTGAGCCCTGCTGTGGCGTGGTGGCTGTTCCCAAAATGCTGCTTTTCCCGTGGGAGCCAGCTGCAATATGTAAAACTGGGGCTGTCCTTATGTCCCGGTGGGAGAGGAGGATGGATGAGGTATTGGCAGGTGTGAATTTTGGCCAAAGACATGAAACTAAACCTGATCTTGAACTTGGTTCTAGCTAAGGCTGATGACATTGTTGGCCCAGTTTCCCATGAGCTGGTGGAAAAGAACACGGTGCACCTGAAGTGGCAGGAGCCGAAGGAGCCCAACGGCCTCATCGTGCTCTACGAGGTGAACTACGGGCGGCTCGGGGAGACAGAGGTGAGAGGTTCTGCTTTCACTGCACCTTCGGAGAAGTGGCTCCCCTTGGGAGCCCAGGGCTCTTTAGGATTTCTCTAGGCAGGTTTCCTGGTGAGGGAACCAATGGGATACAACATTTCACTGGTGAATTTGTCTCCTCTGGAAGGCTGGGGTGGCATCAGGAAATAATCTGCCTCTGTGGTGCCCGTTTGCCCAGCAGGTTTAGCTGATCTGCCAACTTTCTGCATGGAGCTTTTTTAGAAATGTTATTTCGTAGGAGGACAGAAACCCCACATTGCTGTGTCTCACATGAAAAGCCTTAAGTTGCACCTAGGAGGTCCAGATTAAATACCAGGAAAAAAAAATTCCCTGCAGGAGAGCTCAGGCATTGGAATAAGTTGCCCAGCGAGGTGGTGGAGTCACCGTCTCTGGGAGTGCTCAAGAGGTGTCTGAATGTGGCACTTGGGGACATGTTTTAGGGCTGGTGATGGTGGTGCTGGGTTGATGGTGGGACTTGATGACCTTGCAGGTCTTTTCCAACCTTGATATTTCTGTGATTCTCTGAAATTTAAGTTGCTTAGAGGAATTAGGAAGGCGTTGAGCAGCCCACGAGCTCTTGGGGACAGGGCTGGTGTCAGTGCCCTGGGGACAGAGCTGGTGTCAGTGCCACGGGGACAGGGCTGGTGTTAGTGCCACAGGGACAGGGCTGGTGTCAGTGCCCTGGGGACAGAGCTGGTGTCAGTGCCACAGGGACAGGGCTGGTGTCAGTGCCCTGGGGACAGGGCTGGTGCCAGTGCCACAGGGACAGAGCTGGTGCCAGTGCCTTGAGGACAGGGCTGGTGTTAGTGCCACAGGGACAGTGGCACTCACCAGCGCAGGCCCAGTGTCAGGGCTCAGGACCGGGGCAGCGCATGGCACTTGCTCTCTGTAACCTGATCTAGTGCCCTGCAAAACACAAATCCAGCACAAACCACTCACCTGGAGCAGACTGAGAGCCTTTGGGCGTGTGTTTGCCAGCTGGGGAGGTGCTGCAGGAGCCCCAGGGAGCCGTCACGGAGCCCTGGGTGCTGCAGGAGCCCCAGGGAGCCGTCACGGAGCCCTGGGTGCTGCAGGAGCCCCAGGGAGCCGTCACGGAGCCCTGGGTGCTGCAGGAGCCCTGGGGAGCTCTCAGGGAGCCCTGGGTGCTGCAGGATGACCCTGCCACAGCCCCTGTCCCCACAGGAAGCTCATTTCTGCGTGTCCCGCAAGCACTTTGCCAGCGAGAGCGGCTGCAAGCTCCGGGGACTCCAGCCTGGGAACTACAGCGTGCGGATCCGGGCCACCTCCCTGGCTGGAAACGGCTCCTGGACAGAACCCACCTATTTTTACGTGGCTGATTATTGTGAGTTCACTTTATTTTCAACATTTAATCCCTGAAACAAACTCAGGTTATTTCTGGAGGATGGGGTGTAGCAAGCAGTGCACAGAGAGCCACAGGGAGTCATTAGATATTTAGCAATTACATCTGTTGTCAAGAACCTGAAATTACTTGGAAACACATGGATTTTCTTTATCAGTCCTCATTCTGACCAGCCCCACATTTTGTACCTGAAATAGCCTCTAGTTTTGTATTTGTTCCAATTTATTGAAGGGGGAGATTTTATTGAGGAAGAAAATTTGTGTTTTGGTCCTGTATAATACCTCCAACTCTCTCTTTCTCTCCTAGTGAATGCTCAGCCAAATATTGCTGTTATCATTGTTCCAATTATTTTTGCCATAATAATTGCTGGAATTATTGGAGCTGCTTATGTGCTTGTGAAAAAGAGGTGAGTGCAATTTTATCTCATTGTCACCAGAAACACCAAAACTTACATCCAAAAGTTTCGTTGCTTTGTTGGGAGTCAGTTTTTGTTTCGTTTCTAATTTCCACTGTGACTGGAGCATCAATTTAATTAATTTTAGGAAATAGTTTGTGCCTTATGGGGACAGTTTATTTGCTGCATGCTTTGGGGATTCATCAAACTGCCCTCGCCTCGAGGCTGTCAGAAGCTGCAGAGTGCTGAGGAATTTGTGTCTCTTCCAGACAAACTGAAGGACCAACGGGACCCCTGTACGCATCCTCCAACCCTGAGTACATCAGTGCCAGTGATGGTGAGAGCAACCAGGGCTTATTTCTTGTGTAATTGTTCAGTCAGTGCAGCGGGATGGGGTTGGAATTGTCTTTGTGGGGTTTTTTTGTAGAGTTCATCCCCAGGGTGTCCTGTGGCAGCGCTGACCAAGGCTGCTGCAGGAGCACCTCTCAAAAGACGCTCGCTCAGCTCAGAACTGTTCCCCTCTGCCCAACAGTTTATGTCCCTGATGAGTGGGAGGTGCCACGGGACAAAATCACCCTCCTGAGAGAGCTGGGCCAGGGCTCCTTCGGGATGGTGTACGAGGGCATTGCCAAGGACATCGTGAAGGGAGAGCCCGAGACGCGCGTGGCCGTGAAGACGGTGAACGAGTCCGCCAGCCTGCGCGAGCGCATCGAGTTCCTCAACGAGGCCTCTGTGATGAAAGGCTTCAGCTGCCATCATGTGGTAAGTGCTGGGTGCCTCAGCACACGGCTCAGCTCTTCAGTGCCTTCAGAGCCCGACCCTCAGCTCGCCAAAGCAGCAGAGGCAGCCGATCCGTCCGAGCTGGGATCTTTCCCTGCTGGATTCCACAGAACCCCTTCTGCCCGAGTCGTTTCACTCCTGCTCTTTCTAAAGCTCTCAGCCTGACGAGGCCTTGTGGGGCTCTTCTCAGCTCTGTTTCGGGGGGTGTTGCCTTTGCCCAGTCTGTTTGGACACAGCCTGGAGGGAATTTCTCACTCATTTTCCAGGTTCGCCTCCTCGGAGTGGTCTCCAAGGGACAACCTACTCTGGTGATCATGGAGCTGATGGCACATGGGGATCTGAAAAGTTACCTCCGCTCTTTGAGACCTGAAGCTGAGGTAAAGACAGGAGAGAGGGAGTCTGTCGTGGAACAGAGTGACTTGATTTGGGGTTTAATACTTCTTTATTTAATGGCTTTAAGCTGAAAGAGGGTAGATTTGATTTGATATTGGGAAGAAATTCTCGGCTGTGAGGGTGGGGATGGCCTGACACAGGTTGCCCAGAGAAGCTGGAAGTGTCCAAGACCAGGCTGGAAGGTTTCCCTGCCCATGGCAGGGGGTTAGAACTGGATGATCTCTAAGGTCACTCCTAACCCGAACCATTCTGTGACCCTGTGATTTTTCGGTGCAGAATAACCCGGGCCGGCCGCCCCCGACGCTGAGGGAGATGATCCAGATGGCCGCGGAGATCGCCGACGGCATGGCCTACCTGAACGCCAAGAAGTTCGTGCACAGGGACCTGGCGGCTCGGAACTGCATGGTGGCAGAGGACTTCACCGTGAAGATCGGGGGTAGGTGCTGCTGGGTCAGAAAATGCTCCCTAAGGGCCCTTCCAGCCCAAGGCCGTTCTGGGATCAGAGATGGTTCGTGTTTGTTGTAAAGGCAAACTGATGAAACCGAGGTGTCACACACAGGTGATTCTCACTGTCTGCCTTTGGGAGATTGCAGCACTTCCCTCTGTTTCTTCCCTGTGACAGAATTGTATGGACTTCAGTATGAGCAATATCTCCTGTAGAACCAGAGCTGCTTTTCTCACCTTCTCTATTCCCAAACCTCTGTCCTAAAAGCTCATTGCTTTTCCAGCCTAAACTACCTGGATTTGTCTCACTGGTCTTTGCTTCCATGAGAATGATGACAAAGAAGGTATTGGGTACAACACACTCAGTGCTGATAATCCTGTCATTGGGTCAGGTGGCTTTTAAAAGTAATTTAACCCAGTTTTCCACCCAAACTCTTTTAGAAATAAGTAAATACAACTTTAAAAATAACCTGAAACCCTACAGTGTGGTGATTTTTCAGAGCTCTCTGGAGTTAAAGCCAGGGCAGTGGGATTTCAGGCAAAGGGAGCTCTGTTTTACTTACAGAGGATGAACAAAATAATGTTTAGAATAGAAGCTGTCACCAAAAAATTTAACTCTGGAGTCTCTGTTGTGGCTCTGTAGAAAAAAAGCAGGAAAAGGGAAATGTTTTGAACGTTAATCACGAGGTGACAGATGACTGCAGGCTGGGCTTTGGCAGTGAGGGGAAGGCAACATCCATCTGGAGATGTTGCACAGGAAAAGCAGGGTGGAGGGAGAGGCATTTAACACATCCCAATTGCTTCTCTCAGACTTTGGGATGACCAGGGACATCTACGAGACGGATTATTACCGCAAGGGAGGCAAAGGGCTGCTGCCCGTGCGCTGGATGGCCCCGGAGTCGCTGAAGGATGGGGTGTTCACCACGTACTCCGACGTGTGGTAAGTTGTTTTCTGCAATCCCAGATGGATTCCAGCTCAGGAGCTCCTTGTTTTAGCACACATAGTTTAAACTGACTTGTTCAGAGCACAGACAAAACAAAGCCGTTGCTTTGAAACACTTCCATAAAAATATAGTAGTGTTCTTTGGAAGTGTGTGTTTTCCAAAATATCTCTGTCACTGGGAGGGCTCCAGGATGTTTTGTTCTCACCGGGAGTCTTCTCTCTCCCTTAGGTCATTTGGTGTTGTCCTTTGGGAAATAAGCAGCTTGGCAGAGCAGCCGTACCAGGGACTCTCCAACGAACAGGTGCTAAAGTTTGTCATGGATGGAGGATACCTGGATCAGCCGGACAACTGCCCGGAGAGGCTGTAAGTGGGGAAGCAGGGACAGCCAGCCGAGCTGCGCTCCTTGCCTGAAGTGTGGCCAACAAAGACGGCCTGGCCTGTGGCACCTCTTAACCCCTCCTCGACTGGGGAGGAGCAAAACAGACTTTAGTGAGGCACCTTCCACAGAAATTCCACCAAAGCATCCTCAGTGATCCAGGGAAGGGGCTGCCCAGGGAGGTTTGGAGTTCCCATCCCTGGAGGTGTCCAAGGAATGACTGGACGTGGCACTCAGTGCTCTGGGCTGGGTGACAAGGTGGGGCTTGGTCAGAGGTTGGACTCAGTGATCTTGGGAGGTCTTTTCCAACCTCCATGATCCCGGGATTCTGTGTGAGGAGTCACCCTGGAGCAGTTGTGAGGGAAAGCAGCTCTGGCTGGAAAAGGGAGCACAGATGGTAACTCTCTGGTTCTGGTAGCCTCTTCCCCCAGCTGCTTCTGGCCAAAACAGCACTTCCAGAGTCATAAAGTAAACATGTTTTGTGAGTATCACTATGAAAAAAGCCTGCTGTGCTGGACATTTGTCTGATGGCCAGTTACAAACTCCAGTTTGAAGCTCTATTTGTATTTGTAAGTTCTTTCTCCATGGTGTCTGATAACATGTGACCTCTTGCTGCAGCCTTTCTTTTGGGTGGGATGTTTACAGGACCTCTGTCCCCTGCCCAGCCTCCCATTTTCCTTGAAGTTTTGGGAGCTTTGTTATCTTTCAGGCTGAGTTAAAGTTAAAAGGGAATTAATTAAAAAATGATGACCTGGCTGTAAATGCGTGTGCACACACACACACACACACAGAGTCAGTGAACCACAGCCCTGTTTCCTTTGGGAGCCAAGTTCAGAACAATTGAAGGAATTGGAAGGAATTTTTCATCTAGACCGAAATAGAGAAAAAGGAGTGTCAGGATCTACAGGCAAATGTGGAGGCTGGAAAGAGAACAAACAACCTGGGGTGTCAGAGGTGTAGTGTGGGTGCTGGGGGGGGGTCTGCCATGGGTGCCAGCCTTGGTCTGCCTGTGGAATTGTTCCTCCTGCCCCTGACTCTGCTCTGTCCCGCTGCAGGCACAGCCTGATGCAGATGTGCTGGCAGTACAACCCCAAGATGCGCCCCACCTTCATCGAGATCATCGAGATGCTGAAGGAGGACTTGCACCCCAGCTTCCACGAGGTCTCCTTCTTCTACAGCGAGGAGAACAAACCTCTGGAGACGGAGGAGTACGAGATGGACTTCGAGAACATGGAGAGCATTCCCCTTGACCCCTCCTCGTACTCCCAGAGGGACAAAGTGCTGGGGAGGGACAATGGACCCTCCATGGCCCTCAAGGGGAACTACGAGGAGCACATCCCTTACACTCACATGAACGGTGGCAAGAAAAACGGGCGGATTCTCTCCATGCCCAGGTCAAGTCCTTCCTAACACTTCCTGTCTGGCCCAAGGGTTGTGTCTGCTTTTTTCCCCCCTCCACAAATCTCAGGACTCTTGTTATTGCTGCCACAGTGTATGACACACATCTACAAACTCTTCAGATTTTTAATCATCTTATGATTA
Organism: Oriolus oriolus; assembly: GCA_013400235.1. Taxonomy (NCBI): domain Eukaryota; kingdom Metazoa; phylum Chordata; class Aves; order Passeriformes; family Corvidae; genus Oriolus; species Oriolus oriolus. The sequence continues at coordinate 201,430 of VXBT01009886.1, read as the reverse complement.
ATTTTTTTTTTTTTTTGCCAAGTTGACTGGTTGTCAGTGGACTTATCTGTGAACATAAATGGAAGAGGTTTCCATGGCTGCTGTCCCTTCTGTAACCATGGTTTCACAACAGGAAGCGACCGTGTGAGTTCAACTGAAGGAGAAGCATCCGCGTTTGCCAGCAGAAGACGTGAAGTTCTCTGGTGCCTGAGCTACAGCCCAGCAGCGCGGAACAAGAGCATTTCCAGTAGAATTCCAGGCTTTCAGGCAGGCTCTCCACTACAGCTGAAGGATCCAACACGTCAGTCGGACGCGCCAGATCCTCAGATTGACCAATAGCTGCTGCTTTCATACTTTGTTTTCAAGGGGTGAAACCCCCGGGGTGCGTGCGTGGGCGTGTGTGTGCGTGTGTGCAGTATCAACTTGTGGGGTGTAACCTCCAGCTAAAGAGACACTTCTGGTTTTGTACACAACTTACAGCGCTTTCAGGCACATGGTGGGATTCTCGGGGTGTCCTGCACAGGGCCAGGAGTTGGACTCGATGATCCTGGTGGGTCCCTTCCAACTCAGCATATTCTATGATTCTCTGTTCTCACAGGAGTTTTCCTCTTCTTGGAAGTGTGTACTTATCTTTTTTCCCCGTTTCCCTGGAGGGACTGAATCCTAAACAGATTATTTTTATACTGAGGACTCTTGGGAGCAGGTTTTCTCTCATTAACAAATGAGGAGAACGTGCTGGGAGCTAAATGAGCAGAACTCTGAGATTTGTGGGTACTTTTAAGACCAAACGAAGTAGGAGTCCCCTGACCTGAGACACGGAGTTTTCTGTCCTTACAGCATTGAGTATATATATTGTTTGTTGTAACATATTTAAAGATGTCTTTAGTTTAAATTTTAACTTCATATAAATTATTGACTGTTTATGATCCTTTTGGGGCGGGGAGAGTTTTGGGGGATTGTTTGGTCTTAAAGTGGTCCAAAGATTTCAGAATGAACTAATTTTAGCCTTGCAGGAGCGATGAAGCACATGTTCAGTTCATACTTGACAAGGCTTTGTAATAGTTTCATGATTTATACAACACAGTCAGCTGGCTCCAGTTGAAGCCCTGTCTTGGGTGTTGGGAGCTGAAGGACACAGAACATCCTGGCCTCGAGTCCTGCTCCTCCTCCGCCCCCGTGTCCCTCGCTTTGCCTCCCATGCCACAGACACAGCCGGCGAGAGAGGACGAGCACGAACTGGAGCTGAGAAAGGGACGCTGAAAGGGGGAGCACAAAGCTCTGGGCTCTGCACACCGGAGGTGACCGTGGCTCGCTGCCCTTCTGCTGCTCCCAGGCCTCCAGCCTTGCGTTCCCCGGGATTCCCGCTGCAGAACTCCCGGGACGCGGCTCCTCGGGATGTCGGTGCTCGCCGTCAGGACTGTGCTTTGTTGTGCTGCTGTTTGCAAAGACAGAGCTGATGGGCACCTGATGTTGGAGAATAATGGTGAAACTAAGCCGGGGCCGGTGGTGGAGAGGGAGCGAGCTGGCAGGAGCAGCGCGGGAGCAGGGAAGGAAGATGATGGATGTCGCAGGCCCGTCTCGCACAGGAGGTGCTTGAACAGCAGGGAGAGATGCTCAGTCCTTCACTTCTCCTCCTGGAGAAGTCCAAGATCTGTTTTGTGCTCTCTGCTGGGAGAAAGCGAGGGCCCTGGCTCGGGAGAGCAGGAGCGCTGAGCTGGTCTGTGACTCCAGCCCGGGCAGCGCTGCTGCTGTGGGCGAAGCAGAGGGGCTGGAGCCCGCAGGGGAGAGCTCTCCCAGCCCACACCTGGGGGTGCAGCTGGTTCTGGTAACCCCTGCCCCCAGCTGCTTCTGGCCAAAACAGCACTGCCAGAGTCATAAAAGGGGGGACAACAGACTCTGGGCAGCACCGAGAGCTGTCGGGCCCTTTGCTGCTGGAGGCTGGTCGGTTCGGCCCAGGTGGAGGGCACAGGTTGCTCCACAAATTGGGGTGGAAAACACAGTCCAGACATGGGTGAGAACCTTTGGATTTCAAAAGGCCTTGTTTACATTTTCTGCTTTACAAAGTCGTAACTGTTTAGCAGCTCTATACTACACTGCAGGAAAGAAGACATATTCTCACACTTTTCTAAGGAAGAGAAGTTTTTCTTATTAGAATTTTTTTATTTATTTTAATATATAAAACACTGTAAAAAAAAAGCAACAAACAATTTGTTTTCTTAAACACACAGAACATGTAAATTTGTATCTGCAAAATCTTGGCAGGTGGATGTGGTGGGATTATTTTTGCCCTGTTCTGGTGCAGTCTACCTCAGTGTTTCTTAAGGATATTTTTTAATACTACGCACCTCTAAACCTGTTTAAATATTCTGGTCTGGACCTATTGTGGATCAGGGAAAATCAGTATCAGCTGATTCCAATACCAGGGACCATTCATGAAGGGAATGGGAAGGAGAATGGCTCGTCACTGTTGATCCCTCATCTGAACAGTAGTGGCCAATGAACCCATTTACAAATTTGGATCTGATCTCATACCTTAGTTCTGTTGTGATTTAAAAAAAAACAAAAAAAAAAAACCAAAAGAGCCACTGAAATGTTTGGACTTTAGTGAACTCATGACCTAAAAGGAGCAGGCTGCTTCCTCCTGGAGCAGCATGTGCCAGCATGGAGCAGGGACTGGGACCAGCCCTTGTTGTTGGGGTTGCATTGGGGTGTCTTGGTCACTGCTCTTCGCGCTGTCACAGGTGACCCAAGGTCCTGCCAGTGACCTCCTGAAACAAACCTTTCCCAGCACGCCCTTGCTTTGATAACATTTCCAATGGCAGTGATCATAACTGTGGGAATAGAAGATCTTTTAGCTGAAGGAACATTGGAACCTCGTATTGGGTCTGGCTTTTCCCCGTGGTTGATACTGGTTGGTCCTGTGAGCACACATGGTTTGCAACACTCGGATGGCCGAGCCAGGGAGCGTGTGCTGCTCCGTGGACAGGCAGTCCCTTCCCGTGGCTCATCGTGTCACCTTCACTCTGCACCGAACTGAGCAGTTGTTTGTACCCAGCACTGTGTGTAAGGTTACTCATCCTTCCCACCTTGTGCCCAGGGGGAGGGAAGGCGTGTGGTACCAGGGGTGAGGGTATCGTGTTTCTCCTCTGTAAAACAAATAACACTAGTGGTTGCTGCTCGTGGCTGTTACAGATCACACTCAGCTGTAGAATTAGGAACAATAAATGAACATCACCCGCAAAGAACAGCTCTCACTGCTGGAAAATCCTTCCTTGGCTCACAGCCGACACTTTGGGCTCTACTGCTGGAAGATCCTCGCCCCAGGGATGCCCGAATGCCTCACTTGGATCTCACTGGTTCCTGCTCAGAGAATTCCTGCAAGTGGAGACTCACGTGCTATTGAAACCTTCTCTGGGGTGCTGCCAGGGACCCCAGCCCGGGCAGGGCTGCTGTGCTGAGCCTTCCTCGGGGGAGCTGCTGCTCTTTGCTCCGGCTGGATCCTTATGGGGCAGAATTCCCCAGCTGCAGTGGAAGCACAACACTCACTGCTGCTGCTGCTGGTGTTGCTGCTTAGGAGGAGCCAAACGCTGGTGCAGGAGAGCAGGTGGGATGGCTGGAGGAGGGCAGCCAGCAGTGGGAAGCTCTTTCCTTGCATTAGTATTTGCTGGAGGGTTGGCTCCTGCCCTTTGTGGGCAGAGAACAGCAGGACAGACCCCTCAGCCTGTCCAGGAGCAGCTGGAGCCTCCTGGGCACAGTCTGGCACCACCACATAGCCAGAAATTCACTCCAGTGAATCAGGAGGAGCAAGAAGCTGAGCTCTGCTGAGCTTTCACTGAGAAAATGTCTGAAGTGCGAGGCTGGAGAGGTTTCTCAGAAAGGTTTCCACATTAAACTCGATTGCCACTTCCCGAACGGCTCTTGCCAATCTGGAACTTCTCTCGCGGGCCAGCGCAGCGCTGCAAAGCTTGGCTGCTGGGTTCGGAACGTGTCTGTCTTGGCTGCTTGTAAATACTCTATTGTGTTGTAAAATAGAAGAGCTCAGACATAAACTCTGTGCCAGCACTGGGTTGGGAAAGGTGATGGGAACTAGACCACGCTGCAGCGATGATGGTAAAGCAGCTGTGTGGGTATGAAGAGGCTGCTTGTAGGTTGCTAAAGGGTACTCTTAATTTATGGGTAGTTTATCTCTTTCCTCCTAAATTTGTATTATAGCGATGGGACACTTTGCTTAATTTTAGTCTGTTGCCTATAGTGTTGGTATCTCTATGGAAAAAAAAAAATCTCAAGGTCGCTTCTTGTGTTACTGAGCTGACTGTGCTGAAGGCAAATAGGAAATGACCGGAGTGAGAAGGGTGCTGAGCCTCTGCTTTAGAGGAGGGAGGGAAGGAGGGAGGGAGGCAGTCGGGTTCCCTCTCAATGCCACTGTGACACGAAGATGGACCCTGAGGTGTCCCGGCCCCTTCCTGCTACCAAGACTGGAACCTTGTTTCACAAGCCAGAACGTAAAATATCTTTGTGCCATAAAACCTTACTGTCAAGGCTGTGCCAGGTGCTCCCGTGATCCGTGTGGGATCGGCTCAGAGCCTGGAGGGAGCACGGAACTGCAGATGAACCCTGTGATCCTCTCAGAGCCGGGGACTCGCAGGAACCCCAGCCCTGCCCAAAGAGCCGCCGCCCCTCGGAGTGTCCTGTGGTCCAGGGAAAGGAACTGCTGAATGGGTTGGAATCAAGAAATAGTTACTTCGTGAAATTCAACATAAGATTAGTTTGGTATTTGTATGAACTTAATGGAATTTGGCCTTTTTATTACCTTCTGCTTGGCTCTGTGTTCCCTCTGCTTGGATTCTGTCCGTGAGTGTCGGTGTAAAGCCTTGACGTGTTCAGCCTCGTTAGGAGCATCACAAGAGTGAAGCCAATCATCCAGCTGACTTTTGGAGGAACCTGACTGTTGAAAAGCAACTCTAAAGTTACCATTTTTAGCAAATCTGCTGTCATTAAATGTGTATTTCTTCTTAAAATGAATTTGCTTGTCCTTCTCGGAAGGAAGCACTTATTCTTGCAGTTTGGGCAAATTCACTGCAGCACAATGCAAGCTGTAAGGGGACAGGTAGAGAAATGACTTTTTAAATATTGTATAATAAAGTTAGTATTAACTCCTATGGTGGTGTTATTTTTTTGCCAACAGATTTGCAATCAGCCGGAAATTCTGTTCTTGGTAGTAGTTTTGTTCCCACTCCAGTGTTCCAACTGGTGGTGTTAAATAGTTTCCTTTCTCAGCCCAGAAGGGTCCCTTGGGAACAGGGTCCGGTGGCTGGGAGGACCTGGAATAGTCCTGGCAGCTAAAGAGGAGCCATCAGTGAAGGTTAAATGTGGGCTCTTGCTTAGCTGAGCCCCAGGCCTTGGTTAGTCCCAGCAGCACCAGGAAATCATGAGCTGAGGACTCTTTACCTGAGAGCTCCGAGCTGGGCTCGACACCAAAGCTCTGTAAATCCAGACTCTCCCAGCAGCATTCCAACGCTTCCACCAACCCCGCTTCCAAGCCTTGTCCCATAACCGAATCCCATGAAAACTGATCGAGAATTTTAGAAAGGCAACTTCTAAATCTGCAAAGATAGAGTGTTATTTAAGCAGGAAAAGCATTTCCTTTTGTTTTAGTTTGGGAAATGATTTTATTCTTGGAGTATCAAAACTGGTTTGTATTTGAGGACCCTCATGGAGAGGGGAACTGGACATCAGCTTCATCCAACACAGCCCAAAGCAAACACTCTCTGCTTCACTTAAATAAACCACAGACAGTTTCAGTTACATGTTAAGTGATGTTCTGTGAAGTCCTGGGGTTTTAATTTTTTTTCCCAGTTCATTTTTGCTGCTCCCACCTTTCCCTCTGCATATCTAAGGTTCCAGAATACAAATAGTACCGCAGATACCTCGTTTGAAATAAAGGATCAAATGTGCCATGATTTTTTTTTTAAAGGAAGGAAAAAAAGATAAAAACCTTCCCCCTTGATTTATTTTTTCAGTGTTTTCATATCTAAGAGCCAAGCAGTAACATGTACAGAAAATCTTTGAATAGTAAAAAGCAAAAAATCCTTGCTGTGTGTCAGAATATTGAACAATTATCTGTTTATATTAAAATTCTGAATAAATTATACAAGAATAGCTGTTCATTTTGTGTCTGCTGTCTGTGCAGCACTGAAGGCTGCTTTGCCATGAAGAAAGCACTAAATTTGTACCTTGGAATAAGTGGCAAAATAAATGGTGTTAAGGAAAAGACCAAAACCCACAGCTCAACCAACTGTAGGCTTGTGCTGTGAAGCCAGTGGAACTCCTCCCTGATGGCTCTGGCGATCCCTGTCCTCACCTCCGGGCTCTTGGGTGATGCCTCTGATGCCTTTGGGCGAACTTTGGTGCCAAGATTCCTTCTGGAGCATCGAGAGCTGTGGCTCTGTGATGGAATTCTGTTATTTCCCGGCCATGGCCCAGCTGTTCCCTCCTTGGAGGGGACAAACTCCTCACTGGTGGTTTTAAAGCATCAAAGGCAGAGGATCAGCCCTGTCCTGTGGTGGAGCTGCTGTAACTGGGTGCACACCAGGAACCTCCTGTCCCTCCTCCTGTCCTACCCAGGCCCCTCTGGGGGTGTTTCTAACTCAAACCTGGTTTTGTTTCACCAAAGCCAAGATTTCCCCCCTGACGGGCCGCACCAGCAAGATGAGGGCTGCTCCCTCCTGTCAGGGACTTGTGTGGAGCCAGAAGGTCCCCCCTGAGCCTCCTTTTCTCCGGGCTGAGCCCCCCCAGCTCCCTCACAGGACTGACTCTCCAGACCCTCCTCCAGCCCCTCAATGTCTTTCCTGCAGTGAGAGGCCCAGAACTGGACACAGCACTCAAGGCCTCACCAGTGCCATTTTTTTCTAAGCCTGTCCAGAATTCTCCCACTGTGAGAATGATCATAAACAAACTGGTATTTTATGATGTTTTGGAGTTGCTTCTTCTGGCACAGGCTTGTTCTCTGGGGATACTGAAATGCAAAAATAAGCAAAGCCACAAAACAAACTTGCTGTCTCAGGAGGTTTGCTTCCCACTGGGCTCTCTGGGATGCTGTGGGGAGGCTGCTGAGGCTCGGACAGCCCTCGTGCCATTATCCCTCATCACTCTTCCAGGCTGCTTTGGCACCCCCCAAGCCATGTCAGACACGTGGCAGGAGGAAAAGAGCTCGTCCTTGTTAAAGCCAAGGACAACTCACCATCCCATCAGCCAGAGCAGCTGCCTGGTGTTTAGGAGCTGCCCTGATCTCTGATGCTAATCGAGCTCTTGTGGACTTCAGAGAAATTAAACCTTAATTCCTCTTTGCTCTTGTGGTTTCCTGGAGCACAGGGTAATTGCTATTCTAAGTGCTGCCAAAGCTGCGGTCTCTGAGTAATTGGAGTGTGAGTGGTTCTTGTTCTGATTAGGGTTTGGCTGGGGCTGGTGAGTGCTCGGGGCTCTGGGATGAGGAGCATGTGTGCATCAGCCCACGGGGCTTGTTGGGAAGGAGGGAATGGCTGGGCCAACAAACCTGAGCCTGGACTATGCCAGGGGCTCTGTCTGCTGGACCAAGGGCAGGGCACGGGCACTGCCTTGGAGCAGAAGTCTTTGTCTCTCTCCTGTACAGGTGAATATAGTCAGTACAGGCATTTCTGTGCTTTCTTCACCCTGCGTAAGACAGACCTGCTGGGCTTTGGGGTCTCTGTTGCTCCACAAGGTCAAACCACGGCAGCAAAGACCAGGGGCTCGTTAACAGGAGCCCTGTGTCGGAGGCTAACGAGCCATGGTGCAAGGAGCCCGCGGGCTGGGCCGGGCGTGCGGGGTTCTCAGGGCACACACACAGCGGCTTTTCTCCGAAGGGAACAGGAAGCAGTTGCGGCAATAGCTGCTCCTCGCAGCCATCGTGACTTCAGGGCTCCCAGGGCCCCTGCCCCGGCCGCTTCAGGGTCCACGACCCCCCTGGTGACTCCGCTGGACCCTCCCAGGGCCCGGACCCCCGCGAGGGCGGGAGCGAGCAGCAGCGGGGCCGCTGCGGTGGGAAGTGCAGCATGGGAGAGGTGGGTTTGTTTGTGCCGTCGGAAAGGGGAAGCGGTGAGAGGGTTGAGCCAGCGGCCCCCGTGAGCAAACCGCCCTCATGGCCGCCGCTTCCCCGCGGAGGCTCCGCTTCTCGCTCTGCTCCGGCAGCTGGAGAAGCAGCCGGGGCTGTCAGAGCTGAGCGTGCACGAGGAACCTGCCACAGAGATGCCTCCAGCCCTCAGGGTAAGTCGCCCTGTGCACAAGCTCCATCCCACAGCAGCGGGGTTGTCACTCACCTTCGCCAAGGCCTTGTGAGGAAGCAGCTTGTCTTGAAGCCAAAAGTCCCAGTGCTGGGTTTGTGCAGCCTCCGTCCTGCAGGAACTTCAGTGCAAAACATGGACCGGGGAGGCTCGGCCTGCGCGGGGTTTTGCTCTGCTGTGAGTGAAGAGGAGGAGATGAGGTCAGGGTTTAACACCCAGGTGTCCCCGTGGTGGGCTCTGGGGCAGTGCTGGGCTAGCCGGGCACCCTTTGGGTGCTGCTCTTGGCTGCTGCCGTGCCACAGCTGAATGTTTGCAAAGACACCCTGGCACTGCCCACAGCTGGGTTTGAGCTGTGCATGAGAGGGGTCCATGCCCAGGACCCCCAAATTCCATTCTGGACTGCCCACTCCAGGGCTGGTCCCCAGTGTTATCAGGGAGATGGAAGCAGAGGGGATGTAGACAGGCTGTACTGGGCAGGTGACACTTTGGGGTTTGTGGCCAGGCAAGAAAAATGGTTTTTGACACCTGCTTTTGTGTACCAGCCCAGCCTGGGCTCCAAGCTGTGGAGGTACCTGTGCTCATTCCCAGACTGGCTGGGCTCTGCTCAGCGAGGCCACAGGCATCAGCTGAACAGCAGGGAGTTTTGGTCTGGCCCCAGAGCCCAGCAGCTGCACTGGGGTAAAACTTGGCTTCTTCAGCCTAATTGAGGGGTTGGCAGCCAAGTTTGGAGCCTGTCTGGGTTGTGGGGCTGGTGCCAGTTGGGAGCAGTGGGCTTGGAGAGTGGGGAGCTGGGTCTCTCAGGGCAGTCTGGAGTTAGCTGAGATTGCTCCTACCTGCCTCCCTGTGTGGGAGAGCTGAGGAGGGCTTGGAAAATGGCCCTTGCCAGGGGACTGGGACTTGCTGTGAGCTGCAGGATGATGCTGATGTTGCGGAGGGATGGTCTCTTGCAGTCCCTTGCAGAGGCTCTGCCACAGCATTTGAGAAAGTGAGAAAAGAGTGTAAATAGCGAGCCTTCATAAACGTCTTGTAAAGACATCAAGCCTTCTAAGTATCAACTCTGACCCTTCACTGAAGGTGAAGGTGACTCTTACCCAGGTGTAGAAGAAGTGCCTGAAAGCTGATGCTCTGTCACACTCCCAGCCACGAACAGAGCAGGGAGGCTTTGGCAGAGGGCAGGGGGCTGTGGTGTGTTAACAGCTTGTTTTCTGTTTCTGTCTGCAAGCCTCGAGCAGCGCTCAGGGGCTGTGTGTGCTCCGAGGCCACTAATCCCCAGGCCCAGCTGTAGGAAGTCACTGACCTGTCACACAGGTGGGAACGCCAGGGACCAGGAATTTCTCTCTGGCTACAGCTTCCATCAGCTGATACTTCTGACAAAACACTTGGCTTCTCCACTCCCCCCTTGGCAGCCCCTGGGCTGCAGCCTGCAGCGCTGCCTTAGAGCGCGCTGAGCTCTGCCGTGCTCCGTGCCGGCTTCTCCTGCTCGGGGTCGTACCTTGCACGGGGCTCCCAAATGTCAGACTCGCTGCTCAACCACTCCTGGCCATCGTTTTCCAAGCGCTGGAAGAAGAGATGGTCCTTTAAGCGAGGTAATGGCCTGTGGGGACAGAGGGCTGAGTGGGTGGCGGGAGCTGGGCTGCGGCAGGGACAGCCTGTCCTGGACTGAGCAGGTACCAAAGAACCCCGGGGGCTCAGGTAGAGCTTGTTCCGAGGTGCCCCCTGCTCCTCCCTGCAGGGGACACTGCCTTGAGAGGTGGTTAATGCTTTTCCTTCCATTTAATCTTCTTTTCAAGGCACATAATTGTCTCCAGGAGCTCGGTAATGGGTTAAATATCAGCCTTCTGGTTTTGTAATAAGTTTGTTTCGTGGCTGGCAGTGAGCTGGAGGTCCCGGTGCTTGCAGACAGCTGTCTCTGCACGCTGCCTGGCCAGAGTTTGGTGTTTGAGCAGATGTGGGGGAAAAGATTCCTCCAGTCTTTCAGTGAGGGCTGACGAGCAGAGCCCCCATGTCCGGAGCCCTGGCAGTTTGGGTGGCCCTGGCTGGGCTTCACTTTGTCCAGCAGCAGGGGTGGGAAATGGCAGCAATTGGTGTGAAGTGGCCTCATTTCTGCATGCGGTGCCGTGACTTGGAAAGAGGGAACTGAGAGCCCCGGGGAGCAGGACATTTGCAGTCCTGGAGGAGCCAGACACTGCTTGTGTCCTTGTGAGCAAACACTGCCTTCAGGCTGATGCTTTTGGGTACCTTTACCTGCAGCATCAGAGCCCCTTATACTCTTTCTCCTTCATTATTCCCCACCTGCTCCCAGTTCTCTCTTCTGGAGTGGATGTGCAGGAGACTGAGATCCAAACTGAACGGTTGAGTTGAGGGAAGGTTAATTCAGAGCAGGAGGTGGGGTCCTGCAGGCTCTGATGTGTGGTGAGCCCCAAGCAGCTCCCCCATCCAGCCTCCCCAGTGCCATGCCTGCTGGGGGGCTATGGGCTCGCTGGGAAGGCTCAGGTGGGCCGATTTCTCTAACAACTGAATCAGCCTCACGGTGCTCCCAAGCACTGAATGCTTTGGAGAGGGCCTGGGTACAGCCAGCTCCCCTCAGAAGGTGCTTGCAGAGCACTTTGTCCCGCTGGGGCTTGTGCTTGGGCACAAAATGCTTGGGTCTTGCTCAGCCCCTCTCCCACACTGATGTTCTGTAGTGTGGCACTCGCTGGTCCATGTGGGACAAACCCTCAGAGCCCCGCAGAGCCACTGCAGGAACCTGCACAGTGACTTGGAGGGACTCAGAGGGGCTGCCACCCCCCTGAGCCCCGCTGAGACCCTTCAGCTGAGACAGCAGAGAAGAGTCCTGGCTCCCTGCTCCTCTGCCCTCTGTGCCCAAGAGCCCGGCCCCAGGCGCAGTGATAAGGCAGCAGCTCTGTGCAGTGTGTTACAGTGTGGGACAGTTTATCTTCCCCTGCTCCTGCCCGCAGCCAATCCCCACCGCTGCCAGGGCTGGCCGTGAGGGGCCCACGCCAGGCGAGAGATTGCACTTCAGCCGATCTTGGCACAGGGAGTTCTGCACTTGCTTTCCAGAGGTTTTTCCCTTTAGCTCTGGACACCCTGCAGCAGGATATGTGAAGGGCAGCTGGTGTGGGGCCAGAAGGGCAGGGGTGGGTCAGGGGTAGATGGAATCAGTTTTGTTTCTTGTCCGTGATGCTCTCCATGGTTTCCCAACAGTCGCTATCCTCGACTGCTGGGAAATGCCCAGACGTTCTTGTCTTTCCTTCCTCCTGGGATTGTTTCACAGAGCAGAACTGCCCAGTGCCTTTGTCCTGCCACGTTTGGTGTGGTGGGAATGCAGACAGTGTTTGATGTTGGAGGATGTGACTGGTGTGGCCAGAGCTCCCATCCATGTTTTCCTCTGATGTGTCCCCTCCCAGCGCCAGCCTGGCTCCAGGGTCACTCGGGGACATGCAGCCTCTTGCACCAAGCCAAGGGACAGGCAGGTGAGGATGGGACACTGCTGGCAGGGCTTGTTCCACTGCTGGCTGCTCTGGTGCTGTCACCTGCTGTGACACTTGTGGGTGCAGCTACAGTGATCAGCCTGTCCAAGGGAAATCAGCAGAGCTGCTTACAGGAGGGAGGGTTTGACTGGAGGGCTGAATTGGAATGGTGAAAATCTCTGTTGGGATCCCAGTGGCCTTGGGCACAGTTACAGCAGCATGAAACCTTCTTCCTTGAGCCAGAGCAGCTCAGCCAGCTGATCCTGCTGTCCCCACAGCATCAAACCCCCTGAGACCATCCCAGACTGTCACATGCTGTGGATGCCTGTTACTGCTTCCTTCCTCCCCACGCAGCAGCCCGGAGTCGTCATGTTTCACCCGTGGGAAGCTCTGGCAAAGGGCAGGAACCATCCCAGCCCAGCCAGCGATGCTTCCTCCCCAGCTCTGCCCTGGGAATTCCTCTGAGGAGGCTGCTCCCTGCAGCAATAACCTTTTATGGTTTCCAGCCAGAGATGAATTAAGCAACTGCAATACCTAATCTGCTTAATGTTCTCCTAAAGCAAACAGCATTTGTTCTTGAAAGTGTCATTTTGTTATCCCATCTCCAGCTTCAGCTGAGGAAAGGTGACTGCTGCTGTCTGCCAGTGCCTGGGGGGCCGAGATTCCCTGTCCCCTTGCCACCATGCCGGAGCCTGGGTCCTTCCAAACAGGCTCGAGGGCACAGTACGGGAGACTCAAGGGGCTCCAGAGTTTGCCACACTTGCTGACACATCGGTGACCACCTCGATCACTGATATGGGGATGTTCACAGCCCCCCAGACCTGCCTCCTTCCTATGCGTGCTCCACGCTGGTCCTTCCTTGCCCATCATCCCACAACCTGACGCCTGAAGGCGTTTTTCCCCGTGAGCCCCTCCATCACCCCCTTGTCCAAGCGCCTGCCCCATGCTCGGTGCCAGCCCAGCCCCTGCAGTGGGAGCCCGGCACTGCCGTGGCTGGCGCTCACACATTGCCTAAAATGGTGTCCCCAAGGCTGCCGCCGTGTGCGCCGCGTGCCGCTGCCTCGACCCCGAGCTCTGATTTATCGCGTGTTGAACCAAGTGTCTGAAGCCTCCGAGGAGGATTTAAGTCCTTTGGTGGGTCTGGACGGGGTCTGTTGACTGCAGCCTATGCCTTGGCCAAATCCTGAGCCCTGCATGGCACAGGCAGAGCACAGGGAATATTTTCCAGGCCTCCAAGGAGCTGACTCTGTTCCAGGGATCCACTTTAGGGCTGCATGGAGCCTGGTGCAGGCCCAGAGTAGCATTGGCCGGATGGCTGGACCTTGCTTGGGAGGAAAAAACTCCTTGGTTTAGTTAAACGTTCAGGCCAGGGCTCTGGCCTCTGTCAGGCCACAGCCCTTGTCAGCTCCTGCTGCCTCCCAGGGCTTTGCTGCTTTCCCTGTGGGTAGTTCGCTGCTGAAGGGATGGCGAGAGCAGCGAATCTCCTTTTTCTTCCTTCCTTGGACTGGTGTGAGGGGAAGCACCATTTGTCCTGGTCTCCCTGAGATGCTCCCTACCTCCTGGTTGCTGCCTCTGGGTCCATTCTACCTTAGCCTTCATTCCAGCCTGTTTGGGGGGCTCAGTGTCTTTCACTGCCCACCAACAGCTTTGGCTGCTGTTTCGTACAAGCTCATGCCAAAACCTGTGCTGGTTCAAGGGTGTATTCACTTCAAAATGCTGTTTTTTGATGCAAACTGAATCCAGGTGCACTGAGAAAAGCAAAAGGTGATGTTTAATAGCTCACTAAATCTCTGCCAGTTGCAGATGCGGCTCAGGGACATCCTGGGCAAGAATTGTTCTATTCATTAAAAATGTCATGTGAAGTAAATTTTACAGCCTTGCTAGAAAGCCTGTTTCAAATTTTCCCTGGTCTTGTAGCTAGAAACCCCTTAATTAAAATAGTGCCTTCAGAAGTGTTTTCTTTCTATATTATTTATAGTCCTTCACTTGAAACCATCACAGACATTTGAACACACCAATTGCTTCTTAAAACAGAAAATCTGGCATCTACAGTGTGCAGCGGGATCCAAGGAACAAACCTCCAAACACTCCCTCACGTTTGCTGCCTTTTTCTAGTTGGCACCACACAATTCCTGGCTGAATTGTGTAGCTTTATAACCCACAGCAGGATGCAAGCTTTCCAATAGCGTGTTTTTTAACGTCTTCCTCACATTAATGTTTTAATGCTTGACTTTCCCAGAGTGTGATGGGTTTCTAGCAGTTTCCTGTTGATTTTTCCCATTGGGTAGATATGGCTGCTTACAGTCTTGCTGTTGTTCTCTGTATCTTCGGAGATCCACCATGGTGCTTCAGCCAACAGCCTGGCTTTTTTCCTTTGCCTCAGCTGTGTGTGTCTCCAAGGAATAAAAAGCTTCCGTGAGTCATGCGATGGTTCAGGGATTGTGGCTGAGGTTTACAGAGTGTCTCGCTCCATAGGAATGTGCTTCAGTCAGCTGGGCCGTCTATTGTACCACAAAACACATCCAGACCTTGGTTTTGTTTCTCAGTGAGTTATCAGATGGTGTACACACACTCAGGTTCACACTCCTGACTGGGGAGAATCCACAGGAGTGATCTGGAGCTGGGAGAATTACGTGCTCCCGGTATTGCTCTGCATATTCAGTGTTGCCTGGAGCCACTAATGTGCCTCCAATTTGCCTCCCAGTATCCTTTATTACCCACTCAGGCATCCTTTATTCCTTATGGATGAAAATAAAATCACTGTCAGTATTTTTATTCCTAGATTTCTGATTTAAACGTCCATAATGTCAGTAACAGACATCAAAATGTGCTTAATCTTTTACTGTGGAAAAAATCTCTGCAGCACGGGACACCCTATGAGGGTTTGGCTGGGACACTGCAAGCCTGGTCTGTCCCCTTGCCCATGCTGCAGGGATGAGGTTTCTGTCGAAGGATGAGGTTTCTGCTGCCAGGAAATCCCTGCACCAGGTTCCTACAGGATCAAGGCTGCTGTGGTCTGGAGATTGCCCGGCACTGCCTCTCTGTGAAGGACCAGAGGGCACATGGAGCATTTCAGCGCTGCCTGATGTCACCTGTGGGTGTGGAGCTGGTTTTCCATCTCTCCCTGATGTCTGGTTACCTGCTGAGACCTTCTCTGTCTTGCAGGGTCCGACTGCAAGCCGTGCTTACAGGAATTCACTGACCACCGCAGCCCTGCCTTGGAGCATCCCACCCCCAAAAGCTTCCTCCCATCCCTGATCGCTGAGGATGATTCCTTCTGCACCAGCATGGCTCAAGAAAAGGCAAGTGTCCTCTTTTCTGCTGCTACCACTGTGCAAGGCAGAGACCAGGGGCAGCAAACTGGGTGGTCAGCACCATATCCAGAGGGGTTTATGGTGGAGTAGGAATGGGGGCAAGGGGTACTGATCCAGACTGTCAAGGAATACGATATTGCTTCTGCTGCTGGGAAAAACCATATCTACGTGCTTTGTATTGGTGTTGGGGGGGGAATAAGGCACAGAGGTGGTGGGGCTGGGGCAAGTCTGGCTGTGAGGGGCAGTAGGGGAGGGTGACTCTGAGAAAGTCACTTGCAAGTCTGGCCCTGCTCTGCACCCCAAGTTCTGCACAGGAGGCGTCCCCTTCACAAGATTGGTGTGAGGCTCTCAGACAGGATTTGTGCTGCCTTTGCAGGAAGACTCATCTTCCACAGAGCTGGATGTCCCAGCAGCAGACTTGCACAGCAGCACAGAGGATCTCCTCTCAGACTCTGCTCTCCACGGCACGGAATATTACAAAGATCTGGGACTCCTGAGCCTGCCGACTGCCAGAACAGCGCCAGACACAGCAGCACAGCCAGAACAAGGATCCCAGACTGTGTCTGCCCTTCACTCATTGGAAGAGAGACCAAGGGCTCTGAGCAAACTGTCTGTGGATGTTGCTTTTTCCAATCCCATTTCCTGCTCAGTACGTTACGGCGAGGCCGACTGTCGTTTTCTGAACAAAGGCCACCTGTGCTCCTGTGCAGTGGTGCCAGGTGATGGTACCAGCACTTCTGAGCAATCTGCAGAGACAGACATCGAGCTGGACCTGCAGGAGGCCCAGGATTCTTTCCCCACGCTGGTGAGATCTATGTCCACCTCCCGGAGGCACAGCTGGGAGAGCCCTCTGTCACCCGTGGACTGCAGGCGCAGGTACGGCGGGCCCGTGAGTGATATTTGATGTGCACAACGCAATGGAGGTGTGAGGCTGGAGACATCACACTGCCCGCAGCTCCAGCTACTGCTGGGTGGTCCCTTGCCTGTCAGCATCTGCTAGAGCAGCTGGACACCCACTGCTCATGTTGGGTGGGATGTGGAAGGGGAAGTGCTATGGCAGCAAGAGGCTTTAATGTCTCCTTGGAAGTAGGAAGACCCTCTTTTCCTAGTGTTGGGGCTGGGAAGAGGATCTCTCATTTCTGTCTGGAGGGAATCTTGAACAGCATCAGTTGGCCCGATGACCTCCATCCTCTGGCTCAAAGGGAATTTTTCCCATCAAAGAGGGATTAAGAGCGCTCTGTCAAATCCTTTTTCTTCTTGTCTGTGAGTTGGCGTGGTGGGGCCTGTGCCTGCAAGCACTGTGCTGTCCTCCAGCCCTCTGCCCTCCACGTGGCTGCAGAGGAGGTTGTGTTTGTAGCATGATGCTGAGCTCTGGCCGGGAGCAGAGTCAGGCCTGGCATTCCTGCCATCCTCTGCTCCTGCCACATGAATGCCTTGAGCTCCAGGTTCCTCCATGAATGCTTTCCCTGCTGACAAATGTATTGATCTCCCAGCTGACTGGGATTTAGGTGCAAGCCAGCAAGGACTATTTTTATCTCTTCTCCTTATACGGTACCCTAAAATTATCTCAGCCTGAAATCTTGGCAGTTCTTTATCAAGCTCAGACTTTGGTTCTCAGACCTATTGTTGTCCCATGTGCCATGGATCATTCACAGTTTATGCTGTAACAGGCACATGAGTAACGGTGGCACGGAGCGGCTGTCAGTGTCAGGGACACGTTCTGTCCCCTCGCTGGGTGATGAAGCACGTGTGAGCAGGAGGCCAGGGAAGGGGAATACGCCCCACTGTTCCCTAAGCAAATGCTTCCTGAAGCCTGCCTGTGGCAGCAGGAATGAAGTGACAGTGATCTGCAGACAGAACCCATGCAGAGATTAAGATTTTCCACTGAGCTTTATCCATCATTTTGCTTCTGTGTTGTTGTCACTGCAACAGCACTTGGTGTGCAGGACACTGTGGGGCACTGGAGGAGCTGGTCCACCCCTCATTTCCCAGAAAATAATTTTTGTCCTTCCTCAAAGCTGGGCCCTGGTGGGAGCAGGATTTATGGCATGATGCCACAGTGGTGATGCGATAAACAACATCTGCCACTTCTAAATGCCCAGAGGGACTTTCCTGGATGGCAGCTGACAGGGCAGCAGCTCTGGGCCAGGCAGGACAGGCTGCTGCCAGGGTGGCTGCAGAGTCTCAGGGGTTGCTAAGAGATCAGTGTGAGCCGTCCAGCACTAAACATCCCGGGTGACCAAGGAGCTGGGGACTCACTGGTGGCAGCCAGAGAAGCTGAGCCTGAACAGGCTCAGGACTTGGTGTCCAGGCTGACACTTCCTGTCATTTCCTTTCCCACGTGCCTGCTCTGGTGAGGCTCCTTGGCCCAGTTGCATGAGCTCATTAGGAGCACCCAGCCAAGGACATTGCAGGGGCTGTGCCATGCCAGGCACAGTGGGTCAGGTCTGCTCAACTGGCTTGTTCCTCTCCCCTCATTAGGTTCAGCCTGGATGTCACCGAGCTGGGCAGTGACCCAGAGCAGGACGATGTGGAGAAGAGGAGCCAGTCCTGCCTCCAGCCTCATATGTCCCTTCAGCTGCCCAAAGGGGAACTGGGAGCCTGGAGCAGCAGCCAGGGTGGCACGGTGATCAAAGTGGAGATAGAGCCGCTGCACCCAGACCTCGTGGCCAGCCCCGGCTTGCAGGAGGTGGTGAGTGTGAAGGGCTGTGTGTGGGGGCAGCAGGGCAAGCTGGGGGTGAAGAAAGCAACACACACAGATGTCAGCTGCAGGCTGGACTCCTTCAATTCCAATGTGGAACCAGGAGGTCTGCAGGAATCTCAGCAAGGATGGGCTTTTTCAGATAAACTGCCCCATCTTGTGGGATAAAGGCCCTGGGAGCTGCCTGTAGTACAGCCTTCTTTTCCTATATATTTAGCTGGAATTTCCCTTGTGCAGCCTGTGCCTGTTACCTCTTGTCCTGTGACTGCAGCTCTAAGAAGAGTCTGATCCTATCTTCTCTCTAACCCTCTGTCACGTAGTTGAAGATGGCAGTGTCCCCCCACCCCCGCCACTGCTTTGCTCTGGGGAATACCTTTAGACTCAATTAATATTAAAAGGACAATTGCATCATGGTGCTACATGTCCAATAAAAGTGAGAAGTGCCTAAAAAGGTTTCAGGCACAATTGTCACTTGCTTCAGCCTTCCTGGAGCCAACAAACAGCTGGGCCTAATGGTGTCCTGCATCATAACCCTGACAGAACAAGAGAGAAAGGGTGAGGAATCAGCTGTGATGGAGGCTCCCTTGATGCACAAAGCACCAATGATTTCTGTGACTTTTTACTTCTCCAGAAATGTGTCAGCAGTGGGAAGAGACTGAGGTCTAAGTCTGTCCCTTTAGCCTGTGAGACCGTTGCCTCCCCCCAGATACCTCACAGTTTCAACACTTCTATTCCAGCTGTGGAAGGTTGGTATAGACTTTATGCCATTAAATGGGTTCAAGGTGTGATTAAGAAGATAAAAAACTGGAGCTGTAGCCTCTGGAAGTGTGGACAGCCTCTGCTTTCCCTTCCACATGATCCCAGGAGTTCCTGAAATACAAAGCTGAGCTGATTGTGAGTCTGGCCCTGGCTAGCAGTGCAGTCTCAGCTCAGACAAGCCCATCCCCAGTGACACATTGCCACATAACCTCCCAGTGGCGGGTGCATTGGTCACTCCCTACTCAAGTCCCACTTGTGAGGATTGCCCTGGAGCAAAATGTACAGGTTTCAGAGCCTGGGAAGCAGAGGGGAGGCTGGCTGTCATGGGGAAGGGCTCTGGGATGGTACCAGCTCCTACCCTACTGCAAGCAGGACCCTCAGCAGCAAATATACTACAGACTGTGGAGGGGAGGGGTAACACAGAAAAGTGATGTAGCCTTTGCTTCCCTCACAGAAATGTGGAGCAGAATCTCCCTCCCTAACTGCTCCTGGCATTTCTTCCTCACCAATCAAGACAGAGTGGGAGCCCAGCAAGATTAACAGGGTCCAGTTGCGTAGATTGCAATGTGGTGCTCTGCAAAGGCAAACCGGGATTCCTGCTGAGAGCGTTTTGTGTTCCAGGTGTTGAACCCCCTGCTCTGGAGATGCTGGAGAAAGACCACGTGTCCCCAGACCACGTGTAGGTATTGTCAGTCCTGGCTGGTTTGAGATGAAGGAGATTTTTGGGGATATCTGAGCTACTGGGGATGCAACAGCAAAGGAAATCTCACTTTGTGCTGGGGCACAGCTGAGCAGTTGGTCATAAACCAGCACCTGAGGCTTTGTAGGGTGCAGAATGTCTGTGCAAGGATATTTTCTAATCCCTTGCTTTTCTCTTGCCCCATCCTTGGTAGGTTAATTGTCCAGAAGGTACTTCAGGAGCTGAAACATTACCATGGGTAAGTGTGTCTGGGAGAGGGACGTGTGGGGAGGTCACAGGTCTGCCTAAGACACTCCTGGCAAAGGACACTTGGTGCCTTGAGGAGCAAATCCCCAGGGTACCAGAATCACTTGATTTATTCCAGTGAAACCAGGGTAGAACTGCAAGGAGAAGGGGCATTTCACGTGCCTCCTCGGTAACTCTAAAAATGTTCCTGCCCCATCTAGAAAATAAGAGTCTCAGCTGACCCAGAAGTTCTGCTCTTGTGTTCTTTGCTGTGTCTGATGCCTTTTCCCTGCCCAGGGTGAAGCAGAGAGCTTGTGTGCAAGAAGGCAGCGATTCCTCCCAGCAGAACATCACTTGGTTTGAGTTCCTGTCCAATGAGTAAGTGAGACAGCGGGTGACACACCCTTTGTGTTCTGAGCGCAGACTGATTTCCAGTCCCCTCCATCTAAGCTGTACCGCCCTGCTAACCCTGTGTGCAGGACACTGGTATCTGCAGGGGTTCAGCCAGGAGTGTGGCACTGAACAAAACTTGCACACATAGTCTGAAAGTTCAGCTCCTTATTTGCAAGTGTCTCATTAATAAATGACATGGCTGATGCCAAACCAGATCCTCCAGGAGATGGAAAGCTCACACTTGGGGTCCTAAAGTAATGCTTCAATGAACTTCATCAGTGATCTCCCTAAGCTGGGCTTGGTCAGTGAATTTCCCATTTTTTAAGATGTTTTGGTCTTCTTTCAGAAATGAGGACAATGCGAAGAGCGAAAAAGCAGAGAAAGGCACAAAGGTGATGCGACGTCTGAGTTCCCTGCGGAGCCGAGTCACCGGATCCTGGCAGAAGGATAAGGTGAGAGAGAGATGGTGATTTTGTGGAAGGAATTGTTAAATTCTTCAAGTAGAAAAGGGGATCTTACCATGGAGAACAGTTAGCTGGATTGCTTTTGGATGGTTGAGGCTTCTGTGTTAGTCAGCAGATGCACTGTGACCCCTAAAGTAGTAGTAGTGCATGGGACTCAGTGATGCCATGAATTCCAGCCCACTTTGCTCCAGGGAACATTCTGGATGCTTTCATCCCTAAATTCCAGCCCACCTTGCTCCAGGGCATGTTCTGGATGTTCTTATGCTGCCTTGGGACTGTTGTGCATAGCAAGAGGAGTGCCTTGGCTGGGTGACTGCCTGGATCACTCTTTGTGGCAGGAGGAGCCTGCAGGGCGACAGCCAAGTGTGTCCTGCCTTTCATCACAAATAGATGAGAGGGACTGGCCCAAGCCTTGGGAAGGCGTTTGGGAAAAGCATTGCCATCCCACTGTACCTGCTGCCCACCAGCCTTCTGCTCATTTGTACCAGTGGGAAAGGAACGTGTGGGCAGCGTGAGGCCTGTGACTGAGCTGTGTTCTTCTCTCCTTCCAGGGTAAGAACAAAGATCAGCACAAGGAGAGAGAGAAGGAGAAAGAGGCAAAGGAGACAAAAGAGAGGTGTAAAGATATCAGTGGGCACCAGCTCGTGCCAGGGGTTTTCTCCAGTTGCACCAGCTGCTCACTGTGTGCCAAACCTCTTGGGAATAAAAGCGGTCTGCAGTGCCTGAGTGAGTATGGCTGTCACTGCCCGGCTCTGGCCCAGCCTGCGCTCCCCGCCTGCCCTCCAGCCCAGGCCCTTCTCCTGCCTAAACCAGCCCCCTGGATTGCTTCACTTCTCTGCCTGGCTCAACTCTACCCCACCACCCTGCTTGGCCTGGCTTGGTTGTTTCTCCAAATAGTCTAAATGATCTCTGAATCCTGCCTGGCAATAATTTATACTCATTTTCTTTGGCCGCTTAACCATTTCCTGCCCCTTTCCTCCGAGGAGGGTTCTAAGTCAACTTCTCTTTTATTATTATTTTTTTTATTATGAAGTTCTGCTTTGCAAGAACAAATACCCCAACTGCCTGAGTGTAGCTGGATCTTTTAGGCTGTTTTTCACAGCTGCAGAGATGTTTCAGCTCAGCATCTGCCTTGTGCACAGGCACAGGGATTTCTAGAGCACCCAAAACTTTATTAACTAACAAAAAATCAAATATTGCCTCCAGGACCTGCATGGGTGAGAGTGCTGCTTTTCAGCTCTAAGTAGGGCCAGCGTGCATGGGCCTCTGTCCTCGCACTGCATCCACTGTGGCATGGCTTTGGCTGACAAACCCTGTCCCTCCTCATTGGGGCAGGTACTCAGGGCACTGAAGAAAGTTTTAATTCCCAAGGGATTGTCTGTGGGCAGAGAAAATTTTCTGGAAATGAAAGGATTGCTCTCTTCCTCCACCCTGTACCCTCAAGCAACGCTCGCTCTCCAGTGAGCATCTCTCAGAGGCTCTTAAGGTCAGTAAAACCTTTCTGGGGCATAAAGGGACTGACTGCCCTCGGACATGTGTGGTGAGAAATATAATTTCCCTTCAGGGCAGCTGGAGAGAAATTGAAAAGGGGCACAGACCTGGCTATTAGTGAGCATTTTTCAGGCATCACAGCAAAAAGTAGGAAGCAGGGAGCTGAATAAAAGCTTTGTGGATATTTAGAGAGAACGTAAATATTATGGGAGGAGGCAGAGCTGTGCCTTGTCATTACTGTGTGAGGAATCTCCCAGCCAGAGGCTCTGTTTGCAGTCCTGCATGCTGCTTTACAAAATACCTTAACCTGGAAGGATGCAGACAGTCCTTGATCCCCATGAGCGTGGAGCTATGCTCTGCACGGTCTTTGGAACTCTGAGGGCATTGTTACTGTGAGTGATTCTCTCTGGACAACCCTATGGAGCTCTGTGATCTGGAGCTGGAGCTAGCTGTTGAAATGAGAGTGTGGCTCAGCATGGCTTGTCCATCATAAATACACAGGGATTGGACATGAGTTATAGTAACTTTCACCTTGTTTCCCAGCCCTTCCATGAGGAATCTGTGTTCTGTCTTGTGAACATTCAGGAGAAAAACTCCAAGGTGTTGGAGGCACTGGTTTGTGCTTGGGACTCTGTGACATCTCCTTCGGCTCTTGGCTGCCCAGGCTAACGCAGGCGGCAGAGCAGCACAGCTTGTTTTATAACGCTCTGTTTGCAGTGGCTGGAACTGAGGCTGAACAATGGGGCAGGTTTCTGAGATGTCTGTTAAAATTAATGGCCTGCCTGTGGTGAGAGCTGGGCTGGGACTTGTGGTGTGACAGCTGATGGCCTGAGAGTGCCTATATTTGGATGATGCTGGGCTGAAACCTTTGCGAGCTGCTGCTGAGCTGGTAGTTGATATCAGCAGCTCCCGTTACTGCAGCTCGGAGCAGTGTGTGGTCTCCCGACTAGTCCCTGATAGAGCTCTGGAACAGCGAGCTCCAGGGCCACCGGGAAGCCGGAGCAGCAGGCCTGCTTTTCAGAAGTGTGAGCAGCTCTGTCAGGCTCAGTCTGAGCCGTGGCTGCTGCCAGGATGTGAGGATATTTGGCTGCGCCTCTTGTTTTCTCCTCATGAACTCACATTTGACTATCCCTACGCCTTGGCCCCCAGCCAGCCCTCGGCCCGTCGCTGGTCAGGTGTTGCTGTTGCTGTTGTTGTCTCCGTGGTATTTTTAACTGCAGCACCACCACGTGGTCCAAGGCAAAACGGGCTCGTGGAAAACATGGGAAAAGATGGTGGTTAAAGAAAGGGATAAACTGAAGGGGGAGGAAAGATCGGGGGATGATTACAAGGCTGAGATCTTTTCACTGTCCAGTAGACACAAAAAGTCTGGTGACTTCCACGGCTGTGATGAGCTAGAGGAGCGAGAACTTTCTTATTAGAGACACTAACAGCAGGAGGAATTCTGCATTTAAGTCAGAACAAAAAACCATTGTTGGAAACATGTGTGTGAGCTATGAAGAAAGTGGGCAGCTCGGATGGCCTGGTACATTGTAACTCGTTTCTCTCTCCCACTGATTCCTCCCATCTATCCTCACCCCACACAACACAGTCTCCCAGGGGAGGAGGCTGTGCTGTGTGTCGAGGGTAGCGATGTAGGAGACTCTGCAGCTCACAGATGTGCAGTTAGGAGCCTGGCAGGGGTGAAAGACAAAGAGGAATGATTGCGGTCACAGGGATCTCGACAACAGCGGCCACCCAAACTCTGCCGTTAGGTAAACTATGAGCTGTGAATCTCCAGGTTTATTATTCACCTGGAAATGAGAAAGCTCCTCTTGAGCCTTTGCTATCATGGGTGGAGAAGGTTCTGTGCCTAAATTAATCCTCTCTTATAAACATGCTTCCAGAGTTTATGCAACAAGAGTTAGATGAGTCCCAGGGAAGCCCTGACAGGAGGAGAGCTCTCCAAGCAGGCTGTGCCATGGAGGCAAGCCAGGGATATGCTGTGGAATACAGATGGAAGGAGGATTGCTCCCCTTGAGCTGGAGCACTGGGGTAGAGGTGGGTCTTCTACATCTTTAGTTGACAGTCAATCACTATTACTACATGAGAAAGACAAAGCCCAGGCCCCCACAGGGGTGTCAGACTGACCATCCTCTTCCAAGGAAACTGATAGCTGCAACTAAAATTTGGCAGGCTTCAGACAAACTCCTTTAAGAGAAGGTGCTCAATTCAATGAATCTTCCTGAACAATACAGGCTGTGCTGGACTGTCCACCTGTCCTAGGCTGACCCTTGCTGGCTGCTTCAGTGCACTGGCTGATCTCTAACTGGTTGCTGTAACAACTGGTCTCCAGGATTTATTTAAGGCGTGTTGTGAAAGAGGTTTGGAGAACCGTTTCCTTTCTCACAACAAGTAAGGGAGAGGACACAGATTTCTACAGTTTGTCCGGCAAACATCCTCCACCCATGGCCAAGGAGAGGCCAGAATAGCTTTTGGTTCAGACCTGAAATTTGGTGTGAAATTCACCTCTCATTCAGCTCTTGTGCCTGCATGGTTTTGCTTTTGGATTCCCAGTACAGTACCAATAAGCTAATAGGTGAAGGATAGTTTTGGCTTATTATAAGGAGGAATTACTTGATTTTCTATCCTGAAATTTCTGTTCATAGCCCACACAGAGTCCTGAGAAATCTGAAAAGCAGCAGGCAACCTGGAACTTTGCATTTCCGGAGAGAGACACAGCTGCCAAAAATCTTCTGTTTTGAGGGGAAAAAGGAGGTTTGGCTGCTGTAACATGATGACAGTGATAAATGGACTGGGAGTCCCACTTGGAATAAACTATTACTGACAGGAGTCCAAATAAACAGAGGCAAAACCAGAGCGGCTGTGTCGGGCTGTGGGTTAAGGTGGTTCTGAGCCAACGGAGCAAATGTGAAAGCAGCTGCAGCGCTGGTTGCAGAGGAAACACTGACTGAGCTGAGTGTCCTGACACAGGGTTGGCTCAGCCATCTCGAGAGGGCTTAGAAAAGGAAAGCAAAGTACATCCTATTCTCAGCGCTTCTCCTTTTCTGCTTCTCACTTTCTTTTTGTATCTGGGCAGTACTACCTTGATCTGGAACATCTGCAAGTGCTGCCCCTTCCATTCCCTGATAAAACCTCAGGATCTTGTACATTTGGGCTGACAAATGTGTAAGGACAGTAATCAACCTGAGACACATTCAGAAAGAAATCTTTTGTTATTACGAAATTACACAGGATTAGACAGTTGGTGCTCTTCTCTTATTTGCAATCCAAACCTTAGCTCCAAGCTACAGAGTCTCAGAGCTGGCTGCTGCGCCAGATTTTGCACTGATTTTGTGGCGATGCCCTGAGGCCGCACAAGCACAGCACGTTCTCTCCATGACAGCTGCAGTTGGGCAATCTGCAATGCTTTACTTTTATATTAGAGCAAAGCACGAAGTTTGAAGTGCCTAAGGATTAATCAGTCACCAAGTGACAGCCAGCTGTTTACCCCCAAACCACTTTATTTAATGATCATTTCTCTGTAGTGCTGACAGGCCCCAATAAACAACTGGGACCTCAGTGTACTCAGTCCTGTAGAGAAGCAGCACAAAAGGGAACATTTTGGAAAAGCTTGCAACTATGAGACAAAGATAAAAATAAAATTGATTAAACAGGTGGCAGTGTGGAAACCACAGACCACATTGGCCCTATGGCAGGATTTCATCACATTTCCAGCCCAAACAGTGGCAGGTTCTTTCAAAGCAGCATGGGAAAGCTGCAGGGTGAATTTTGAGAGGGAAGTTTGTTTTGTAATCGTGTATGTTGTGTTTTCAAGCTCAACAGGCAAGTAGGATATGTGTGGTTTAAAATATGACAAACTTCCAATCAGTATTGTAAATCCTCAGAGTGAAATTGGGAGGTGAGGTTGGGTGGTGAGCTCTTACCAGTTTTCCTCCCTGCACCAAGTACTCCAGCAGCCCGGTGCTAGTACATCAAACCTTATTGGTGTCAGGGAAAAGGTGATTTTTCCAGCAAGCAGTTTGGTTCTATGAGTCAGTGCGTGGATCTACAGCTAGGGAAGGTAATTCCCCTTCACTCTCGTCGTTTGTCTGTGCAGGGGTCACTGACAAAGGCCTGGACAGGCACTTGCTGTTGAGGAGCAGATAGGGAAGCCAGTGCCTGCCAACCCTCCGGGCACTGCAGCCTTGCCTTGGCAGGGTGTTTGTAAACACTCCAGCACACTGGGATGGCAAATCCCACCAGCCTTTTAATAACAAATTATGTATTTCAAGTCCCAGGCACTGTGTAAACACATGAAGTGCCATGCTGATGGTGTCACTGGGGTGCCACATCCCATCCGTTAGGGGCCTCTTTAGTCTGGGAGGAACCGTGTGCCCTCCCTGAGGGGAAAGGATGGGCTAAGGGAGGCCATGTGCCTTCCGTGAGGGGAAAACGCAGCTTGGGGGGCCACATGTCTTCCCTCAGAAAAGTCATGGGTTCTGGGCAGCCGTGTGTCCTCCCTGAGGAAAAAGCGTGCGCTTGGGGTGGCCGTGTCCTCCCTGAGGAGACAGTGTGGCTTAGGGTGCTCATGCTGTCCCTGAGGGGGACATGCAGGTTGGGGGCCCCATGCCCTTCCTGAGGGAAGGTGCGGGCTATGGGTGGCCATGCCCTCCCTGCAGGAGGAACAGGCTATGGGTGGTTGTGTGCCCTCCCTGAGGATGAAGCACAGGCTGAGGATGCTCGTGCCCTCCGTGAGGGAGACATGTGGGCTGGGGGGGGCCCTGTGCCCTCCCTGCAGGAGGAAGGAGCAGGCTATGGGTGGCCATGTGCCCTCCCTGAAGGAAGTGAGGGCTGTGGGTGGCTCTGCTTTCCCTGATGGAAAGTGCGGGGCTGGAGGGACCGTGTGCTCTCCCTCAGGGAAAAGGGCCCATCAGACATGTGTCCTCCCTGAGGGGAAAGCGAGGGCTCTGGATGGCTCTGCCCTCCCTGAGGGGCAGGAGCAGCTGGAGTGGCTGTGTCCTCCATGAGGGGAACAAGGGCGTCAAGGGATGGCGTGGAGGGCACCGCTCCACCCTGAGGAGTGCCCTCCCTCAGGGAAGGCGCAGGCCATGGGTAGTCGTACCCTTCCTGAAAACGCAGGCTAAGGGTGGCCATGTGCCCTCCTTGAAGGGAAAGTGTGGGCTATAGGTGCTTGTGCCCCCCCGAGGGGAAAGTGTGGGTGAGGGCTGGGTGCGCTCTTCCCGAGGGAAGCAGCAAGCTAAGGGTGGCCGTGTGCTCTCCCTGGGGAGCCGGGCACGGGCTGCAGGTGCTCATGGCGTCTCTGAGGGGAAACCACGGGCTGAGGATGTTTATATGCCTTCTTTGAGAGGAGCGTACAGGCTAAGGACGCTCATGCCGTCCCTGAGGAGAAAACACGGGCTAAGGATGTCCGTGTGCCCTCCGTGAGTGAAGCGTGTGGGCTAAGGATGCTCATGCCCTCTCTGAGGAGAAAGAGCAAGCTATGGGTGGTCAGTGCCCTCGAGGGGAAAGTGCAGGGCATGGGTGCCCGTGCCCTCCCTGAGAGGAATACACAGGTTAAGGGTGTCCGTGTGCCCTCCATGAAGGGAAAGCACCGGCTAATGGCGTCGGTGTGCCCTCCCTGAGGGGAAGGCACGGTCTCGGGCTGTCCCTGCGGGGCCGGGACCCTGCCCGGCTGTACCGCGGCGCGCAGGCGCACCCTCGTCCCCATTTTTCCTTCCGGGACACGGGGGCGTTTCCTGTTGCTGTGGCGGCGGCTCCCGGGACCGAGAGGGAACCGGCGGCTCCCCGGGGAGTCCGGTAAGAGACCGGGCTGTCAGCGCGCCCGCCGGCCCCCGGCTACGCTCCCCCCCGGCCCTAGCGAGCCCTCGGGCACCGGCACCCCCTCCCTGGGGCCGCGGCGCGCGGACCGCCCGGCCCCGGTCCCTCTGCGGGCAGCGGGGGCTCAGAGGGCTCCAGGAGGTCCCGGCGTTTGGCCGGGGCAGCGCGTTGATCTTCGCTTTGCCCCAGTCCCGCAGGTTTACAGCCGTCCCGGCCTTTGCAGCTCGGGACTTCAGCTGCGGGGCGGGACGCAGCTTGAAAGATGCGGTGTTTACATTAGAAAGCTCTTTTAAGGGCTACCGAAGGAGTGAAAAATGCTGCTGTGTGCGGTAAGGAGGCGAGCGGCTGTAGCCTGTGTGAAACCGGCTCTCTTTATGCCACAGCTTGAGTCCTAGCATCCTTGTGATCATTAAATCCCGCACCTCGTCCTCTCGGTTCTTACACACATTGTGTGTACTGGTGCTGAGAAAAGTTTGGGATACGCGTGAAAAGACCTTAAATGCGTTAGGGAAAAAATGGTGAAAACTTCCGCTTATCCGCAATTGCGAAGACTGACCCATTTTGAATATTCCACGGCCCTGGCTCCTTGGGGAGAGGAGCGGGAGATGATATCAGCTTAGCTTGTGTGTGCTGAAAGGAAACGCCAGCGGGAGCTAGGAGTGGTGATGGATTTTGTAGGAGGAGCGGGGAAACAGACAGTGATTCGAACAAATAGCTTTCTGAATATTTCTGGTATTATATTTGGTGTTGCTGCTCTAATGAATGAGCTTAATTTCTGAATATTGTTTGAACATTTGGTGTGTCACCGAGAGAAAAAAGGGCTTCTTACTTCCTTTGCACTGCCCTCTTAAGGGGGTTTTATGGGAAACTTTTTTATTTGGCACTTTTTGTTTAAATTTATAAAAGTAATAGTTTCTCTTTGGCACAGTAAAGTAAAAGAAACCCACGAAACATGGCTCTCAAACAGGAGCCATCGGACACTGTGTGTTGTAGTTCCACCTACTGTTTACCTATGAAATATTTTAAATACCTTTTATGATTGTCATAGTTGCTGCTTCAGTTCTGTAGCATAGTCTGGGGGAAGGGTTCAGCGTGAGAGAATTGAATTGGGACTCCTGTTTCTTTTAGGATAACATGCAGATTTTACTTGGCATTGTTTAAAAACCAGAGCTATTGGTTGTTTTTGTGTTTCTGTGCCTAAAGAAAACCCTGTGGCCGCCAGAACTTGCAGTGTTGGGAATCACACAACCCCTCTTTTGCTTCATCCAACTGATATTTTGACAATAAAACCAGATAGAGTGAGAAAGTAATTTTAGGTTGTTTTGGAGACAAAGAGGAATGCTCTAACAGGGAGGCTGAAACTTGATAATTTAGTACTGTTGCTCTCTGGCGTGGACTGTCTCTGTTTCAGAATGTGAAGTATGTCATCTCCTTGCACCCTTCCAGTTTTTGGTTTCTGCCTCTGCGTAATTAGGCAAGTGAGAAAACAAGTAAACACCGGCCACTGGAGCCACTAGGACAAAGTTAAATCTGCTCCAAGTTCCTCAAGATACCTGACCTGGATTTACCCAATACAGAAACTTCCTCGTGTTCCACTGAAACTCCTCCTCTTTTCTGAGAAGTTTTATCACAGGCACTCTGCTTTTTCTGGAATGCTGTGGTGGTTTGAAATGTTTCTTGGCCGTTGTGTTGTGTATCTCTGTGTATAAATCCAGAGTTTATATTCTGTGTTAATCATTCATATGCGGGTTGTTTCCTTTGTCTGTTCAAGAGGGAGGAGTTCCCTGTGTGGTGTAAGGGTGAGGAAGGAGGGAAGAGATTCTCTTTGATCCCTGAAGTGCTGGACAGTTGAAAACAGGAGAAAATATTAAGATTATTAATTTCACCAGGAAGCTAATTTGTCCTTGGCTCTCTTCAGCTGGTTGGATTTCATAGGTGGTGAATATATCCTTAGTACTGAAAAAGTTCTTGAACTCCTTGTATCATTAGAATCACTGTTAAAATCTGTCCCTGTTTGAACTCAGCTGCCTTAAAGAATTTTTTCAATCTGTCATTTAAAAAATAAACAAAAGAAGCCTTTGAGATAAAGAAAGTCAATAGTTCAATTTTAGATTAATCACAGCATTTTTGTCTGTTAGGTGTTGTTTGCAGATGGCTTTTTAAGAGTTATTTTATTGGGCAGTACCGTTCCAGACCAAAGGTCAGGGTCATAGTGCTCATAATATCTGGTGAGTCATAGACTTGTCCTGGAATCCAATTCTGGAAGACATTTATAGGACATCGGCAGTGTCTGATCCCCTGGAAGGTATTCCAGCTGGGGGAAAAAATGTCTTTGCCTGCCCCTTTCCAGCCAGGTTTGTTGCCCTCATGCTGTGAACAGGGTGATGCTTTGGAGTGTTGTAATATGTTGTCCAGTAAAATGCTCCTAGATTGTAAATTACTTTCTGTGAGCTATTGGGAAAACATCTCATTACTAAGGGAAGGATTTTTATTATACCAGATAGTAAATTCATTACCCTCGGTCACGAACAGGATCTTTTCTGATGTTTATGAGCCTTTTAGTCTTAAATATTTCTTTGCTGGTTGAGGTCCTTGCTTTAGTCACTCATGAGGTCATCTTTGGCACAGGCCCCCTGCAAAATGCTTCGAGGGAGTGACAGTCCCTGTAGTAAGCAGATCTGGGATAATGTGATGCTCCCAAAATTCTCAGCCTTAATTCCAAACCTGTTGATTAAAGCCCAGGAACAACCCTGGTGGGTTTGCTCAGTTTCCACACTCGGTGTGGCTCAGTTGCTCTGGTACCCTTAGCTGTAGTAGTGCTGCTGCTGTCCCCATCCAGTTGAGGTGACCCAAATCCTTGGACCTTCTTGATGTGTTGGCACTTTGTCTGGTGTTGTCAGCACTGGCCAGAGTTGCAGCCCTTCTGCATAGTCTGTATCAAGATAAAATCCTTTGGAGGGTCTGTTTTTCCCTGACAAATGAATCTTCTTCCTGTTCAGTGAGTGATTGAGGGAGGAGAAGACCGGGAAGAGCCTGGGTGCAGTCCTCTGAGTTTTTATCTCTGCCTTTCTCAGGAATATCTTCTGTGCCTCTGCTGTTTGGGAAAAGCTTGCTGACAGAACTGTCCTTTTTCCTTTTCTTTCTTTTTTTTTGGACCTTCCCAAATTCTTGATCTGAGTAAGAACAAATGCTACCGACGGTAAATGCAAAAATAATTTTGTCAGTTTGAGTTTACTGATGCTGCTTTACTTTGGATGACTGGAAAAGATGGAAATCTGGTATTTCTCTACACCTGTTAGAGGTCTGGTATTTCTCTACAGCTGTAAACAACCCTTCATCTGTATCTCTGCTCTTAGACATCAGCCTCCATGTGTGCAGGTTCCTGTTCCTTCTTTACTGTCCCCTGTCCCTCATTCTTCTCTTTGCTGGTTTTTTGACCCCTGCAGTTCTCTGATACCATTTTCAGAGAGGCTTAATAAGAATGCAGAATAATAAGAATAAATGCAGAAATCTTACATGCATAAAAAGGAAACCACAGTCACTAGTTTTCAAAAGCTCCTTCTCATCCTGAATTAGCGTCCTTCCTTCAGCACTTGAAAAGTGTGTTGAATAGAGGAAGCTGGAGCATGTTTTATAAAATGAAACATGCTTATAAAACAGTCTTCTGGCAGGTTTCAGGTTTCTCTTATGTGGGCAAAAATAATGCCACTTTGTAATGGTTAAGTAAATGCATTTCAAATAGTCTCATGGAGAATCAGGTCCTTGGATTCAGCTGCAGTTTCCTGTGGCTTTTTTGTAGCGTTTTCCTGTTTTCTAGTATGTTCTCCACTGTTGTGTAAAGAACCTTTCAGCAGTGTAGGGAAGTCATACACAGCACTATTAGATATGTCAGCTGATTAAGTGAAAAATACCTACTGAGAGCGCCACAAGCTGTTATCTTTAACAGAGCAAGGGCATGATTTTAAAATTGAAATACATTTTTAAGTGAGATCCCTTTTACAGTTACCTTAACAAGGAACCCAAGCTTTTCAAGTGGAATTGGTCCTACTAATCGTTGATGGGAAAAGAATTACTGAATGTAATCACTGCAAATGGGTAAATGTCAGGGAATATGAATATCTAGTTGAAGTTTGATGTTTCTAGATGACTATATTACAGAACTCTAGATGAGTTGTGTGGATTTCAGGACCGTGTGGGAAGGCAGTGGCTGTAGGAGCCTCGGGAATCCACTGGGCTCCCTGTTCTGGCCCGAAGGGAACCCATCTGTGAGCAGGACTTGAAGCCAGCCCAGCCTGACGTCATGGAGAATTTTCTCTTTTTCCTTTTGTGTGGTGATTTTTGTCCTACAGTTTGCTTCTTTGTCTCAGGAGAAAAGGGATTTCCATTGTCAACTACTTGTTTGTTGCTGAGGCATATCTTTTAACAAGCTCTTCATTCCTTCGTGCTAGGTGGAGGCCTTATCATTGCCGAAATAATGAATATATTTGTTATTCTCTACACAGTTTTAACAAGTGAATAATTTTGATACATTTTTCTCGTGCATTTGCTGAGGCACATACATTTGAAATTAGATGCGGTGCCTTTTGGTTTGTGGCGTGGGGTGTGGTAGTGGTAGGAATATCCCAAATAAGAGAAGTTGTGGGAGGTGACAGTTTTTGTGGATTTTTTTTTAATGGCAGGCACTTGGGAGCAGAACTCTGCACTTCATTTCCCACACTTGGGGAAGTTGTGTAACGTGTAAGCATCTTGCAGGTCTGTGCACTCAGCCTTTCAGTCTTGTTTTTATATCTTTATTAATTTATTTGTGTTTAAAGCCAAGTAAGTATTTTGGTCCTGTTTTCAGGCTTTTGCTGAAATTATGGAAAACACAAGTGAGCATCTCTCTAGGCTAGCCAGGAGCCTTAAAGCAGATCCCCAGTCCTGGCGCCAGGCGGGGGTGGTTCTGAAGAGACCTTAAATAGTTCTTCCTCTGTGCTTTAAACATAAACTGGCTTTTCTCTAGCAGATATGGTGTTCATCTTCCCAGTTTTGTTCTATTTCTCTTTTAACAGGCATGTCTGGGAAAAGGCAAATCCTGGTGTCCTTTACTGAGTTGTTGGTGTCCTGCTTTGCTTTTTATGAAGGATCTTGTTTTATAGTGGGCAGAAAGGCTGCAGAAAATATTTGGCACTATCAGTTCCCCTCCTGTTTTCTCAAGAAGTAGTTATCAGAAGGGAAAAAAAAGAGATTGGATTTTATTATACTGTTAATAGTTTTATGGCTTTTGGGTGAGAGGACTGCTTTGGTTCCTGTATCTGGGAACAATTCCTTTGTGCATCTGGATGGGTGGTAATGTTGTGGTGCTGGTAATGCTCTGATGATTCCGGAGAGTGTTTTGATCTTTAATTTACTGAGGTTACTGCAGCTCCCAGCAATAGTCCCTGCAGAAAGGCAGCTATTCCTGTGGAGCCAAAGAATTGCTGCCCTCTTGGCTGGTATCAATTTTGAATGGAGAGACATGGAAATGGCCTTTGCAAAGATGAGGAAAACTGCGCTCCACTGAGTGGAGGTTGGGCAGAAAACTGCTCGTGCATTCCAGAGTGGCTCTTGGTTCTTGCATGTGTAAATAGCACTCAGTGGTTTAGTCTTACTGAAAAAACTCGAGGGTTTGGTATAAAATCAAGGCCAGAACATGCACAACAAGGATGCTTGCCACAACACTTGAGCTTACTCTGCATCTCTTGCACAGTTAAGATCCTTTATGTGTCATTATTCCTTTCCCTACATGGGAAAGAAGAATAATTAAGATTTTTTTGTGTGTGTGCATTTCAGATTGTGCAGTGAATGTCCACAAGAACTGCAAGAGTTTGCTGACTGAATGCAGCAGCATCAGACCCAAGGTGGGCTTTAACATTTGTTCTTCTTTTATAATAACAAGGCTTGACAAAATAAGTTTAATTTATGCGAGTGGTTTAATTTACATCAGTAGAGAATCTTGCCCTACATCTTCAAGACATTGAGTAGTTATTAACTTGTCATTATAATAATTAATGATAATGTATGGAGAGAAAATAAAGTGAAACATTTTATTGCTATACTGTAAATTACTTAGCCTGTGTCCCAGAACTGTGACTAACCCTAAGAATGCTCAAACCTGTCACTTTTTTGGGGAATGTAATTGAATGTTGTGCCATCTCAAAGCTGATGGAAGAGCATGAGGAGTGGAGGGGAATTTGGTCATAACAGTTGCATATTATTTCTAAGCTGGAAAATGCAGAATAAGTGATTTCATTTGGGAACTGTGATGAGCTTTGTCTTGCTTTGTCTTTGTTCATTTTTTATCTCTGTCACCCTGGTGCCTGTGATTGCATGTAAGGTCACAGGTTGTTTCACATAGATGTCTATCTGTTGGGGTTTTTTGTTCTGGTATTGGTTTTGAAAATCATTTCCTCCTCCTTATAACTAATAATACTTGAGGGAGTGTTAGTTTGTTTTAACCTGCAAGTGCTGATGATTTCAGAGACTGATAGCAGATTAGGGAGTACTGTGAGGGGGGAAAAGAGAGAGCAGAGCAGCTCAGACCTGAGCAATTAGAGGTTAGAGGAAGTGTGTTCAGCCATTGGTGATGTAGAATGTAACTCTTCTGAGGGCAGAAATGTTCTTGTGGGGGTTTTGATATATAATTTTAAACATCTCAGGGCATTGTGCATTTTCCTTTTAAACCAAAAAATTCACTTGTTCTGATGCTTTCATTTCCATTCTTCACCACCACCCAAAACTTCATGGTTGAATCAGCCCTGACAAACCACTCCTGAAGAGAGCAGAGAGGGAGTGGTGGCACAAAATGGGGTAAAGAATTCAGTCAGAAATGGGAAACCCCAAAGGGAAGCTCCCCAAAAGCCATTTGTTGCAGCTTGTATTATTTGTTTAATTTCCTTGCATCTTTGATAACTTGTATCTCAATGGTTTTTATTATCCTAGTGTTGCAAGAAGGATGAAGTTTTAGCAAAGATTACCAAAGGTGCAATTTGAAATGGACAGTCTAAATTTTTGTTGAAACTGGCTGGATTTGTTTAGTCAGTATTGCTAGGAACTAAACAACAGCAAAGTGTGGGTGAAGACTGTCAGCATGAAGGGGTTGCTTTCACCTCATAAATTAATTATCGTAGCTTTAATTCAGTTGTAGCTTCATTTTTGGTTCTATTTCAGTCTGATTTGTACTTTGTGGAATTTAATACAAAGGGTTAATGTCTATATGTCATTCGTCTCCCACATGAAAAAATCAAAGCTGTTATTGTGTTAAATCTTTTATATTCTCAGTGAACATCTTCACTTACAGTTAATTCTATAGGATAGGAAAAATCTGATTCATTTTGGACTGAAAGTTTGGTCTGTCTGTGTAAGAATATTTTATTTTTTCCTGTAGCAGAAAGATTTGCAGCACAGACCTTCTGGATCTCCACAAAGTTCGCCCCAGTGCATTTCCCCAGGTTTGTACTAAAGAATGATTTCTGTGCTCAAGGCTTATCTGTTCGATTGTATTTTTTTTCTTTAATATGTTTTAAAGGCTATACACAGTGTGTTATTGAAGTATAGAGAAGGTCTCTTTTAATAAGATGGTTTCATTTTTTTTTCTATTGGGAATGGCTTAGAGGCTCCTAGCAATCTCCTGTGTGTTTTTATCTTTTTATCTTTTTATTTTTCTTTATACCTTCTTGCTGTGTAACCTCAAAATATCATGGTGAAAAGGGATCAATAAGCTCGTTTTTCATTGATTGTCTATTCTCTGGCCTCTGAAAAGACTAGAACTGTGAACTTTGTTTTACATCAGATTTTCATAATTGTCTATTTAAAACTTGCCTGCAGCTAGTGGTTGCTAGAAATCTCTAAGACAAGCTAGCACTAATGGTCTGAACATAAGTCTTTGTTGAAACAAAGTGAGGAAGAAGGATCTGGGAGGAAAAAAAACCAAGAAGAAGGAACATCTGTATTGCAGCATAGGCTTTGAAATATCTTTTTGCTCCTGGAAAAGACCATCCCAGTCACAGGTGTATTAAATGGCATTTTAATTTGTAGATGGTACAAGGTCTGCATTAAAGGAAGGAGTGAGTGTCAGAACACACCTGACTTGGATGTCTGAGCATCACTCTGGGTGTTTCAGGTGTTTTCAGGTACCATTTGCATTGCAAGGTGTCTTCTTCATGAAATGATTCTTCCCAAGAGGCAGCACAGAGGATAATTGTTACAAGGAGATAAATGGCTGTTTGCATTACCAAGAATGGGTCTGTGCATTTAGGAGAAAGTGCAGAGACTAAAATAGGAAGCACTAAGGGCTAATGAAAACGGGAGAAGCTGTCTGTAGGGCTGGTCGGTGAGGAGCTCTGTGGTACCCAGGCTGGTCTGTGTGAGGGGAGCAGCGATCGATGTGGGGCACAGCAGTGTGCAGACAGTGCTAATTGAACTCAGAAAATGGCTTTTGGGCCGTGCAGGCTCTGCTAGGCAGACAGTACTCATTTTCCTTAGTCAAAAGCAGAAGCTGGAAATTAAAGGAACAGCTAATAGCCCGGGCATTGTATGTTCTTAGCCACAGCATAACCCTGCAGACTGCAGTGCCCAGCAAAAAAACCCCAAAGATATTGTATCAATGTAAAAGAAAAATTTGTTTTAAGAGAGGTATAAACTGTGTTGTACGTTCCCATCCCTCTCCCCTTGTTTTGCCTCTGGAGATTTTTAGGTCTGGCCTATCCTTGTGTAACAGAACTTTATGTTCCTGGCTTGTGGAGCACAGAAAGGGAACTTGATGGCCAATAATTTCAATACTTCCCCAAATGGAAACAGAGGGACATTGGTTATTAAGCCTTTGTTTAAGAAATCTGACTTGGCAAATCTTGCAAATATCTAATTAGTTTCCTTTTGGGAGTTGGAGGTGATGAAAAGGACTCAGTTTACCCAGTCTGTTGTAGACTGACAGTGCACTGTGTGTGTAGCCAGGAGGTTTTCAAACCCAGACAGGTTTTGGGAAAGGTATTTCCAGCAGGAAAAGATGTGGTGATATAATTTCTATTAAATGTCATTGATGAAACCTCCCCCGCAGCCCCAAAACAATTCTTCTGTCAATGAAGATGAAATGAGAGACAAGCAGGCATAGAGCAGGGGATATGAAAAAATGTGGAAAAACCTGTTTCATGACAAGAACCACAAATACCTTGATTTAACTGCTTCACTGAGCAAGATAGAAGTGGGAGAGATAATTATTAGTGAAGGTACACCAAGGAGGGCAGGCTGAAAAAGGGGAACTTTTAAGGATGGGCGGACACCAGTGTTTTTACAAAAAGTGATGCATGAACCTTGTCTGGGAACCAGAGACCCCCTTGAACTGCTACAGCAGCAGCCCCCTGGTCCTGGAGCAGCCTCCTGGACACGGCACTGGGAGCGGGGCTGGGTCTGTCCCTGCAGTGACAGAGCCCTGGGTTCAGGATCCGTGAGATCGCTCCCACTCCTATGTCCTTAAAAGCTCTTTGGAAAAGGGCAGCTACAGACCTTGTCAGGGATCAATTCTAAAGATTGTCTGGCTGAGTCTCAGTCTTTGACTTCCCTGAAGTTCCTTTTTTAAAAGGATGTATTTTGTCTCCCGTTCCTTATCATTTATTACAGGCATTACTACTAAATAATTGTATCCATTTTTTATAAGTCTATTAGAGGCTTCCACGTATTGTGTAATAGTGATTAAAGTTTCAAATGTCTTTCCAGTTCACAGTCTGTCTAGATTTAAAAAGCATTAAAAAGCTGCAGTATTAAAATTAAATTTAGCTCTGGTATCTATTATGTGCAGTGTGTGTGCATGCAGATATAAATCGCTGTGAGCAATAAGCATTGCAAAGAACTTGTGGGTTTTTTTCTGTGATCTCTGATTTTTCTTGTTTGCCATGAAATGTTCTGTGCCCTTATACGGTGGGGTGTGAATAATTGTGTGTAGGTTCTGGTGTTTTACTAAAGGAGAAGATACTTTGCAATTTCCACACTAAATGGGCACAGTAGGGACCAATTTCCTGCACTTCAGACCTGCTGATTTAGCCAATACAGTAAGTTAAGTGGCAGCTTTACATTTCTAGAAGGATCACAGGTAGTATAAAAACAGAGCATCTCTGGGGCCACTTTACTGTGCCAGGTCTGAGGGCAGCCAGTGGTGAGCATGGGGAATACAAATTCAAAAAGCAGCGGCAGAAGCAATGCGATTCCAGCTCACCCCGAGCTGTCTTTTTGTGGTTCCTTTTCAAGAAAATGGAATGAGAATGTTTTTTTGGACAACGAGCTCCTGACATCCAAGATCCTGTCAGTTCTCCGTCCGCATTCCGAGCGAGGGCTGAGAGCAGGCGAGCTGCAGTGCACGCCTCATTTTCTGAGTACCAATTCCATTTTTGCCTCTTTAGCCACTTCGCTGAAGGAGCAGCCCCGAAGTCTTCTCCTGGGACCGGATGGCACCCCAGCACTGTCCCGGAACCTCGGGATGACTATCACCCAAAGAGGACATTCCCAGCCTTCACTGAACACTGCTGGAGCTGTTAATAAATTTGGGTGAGTAAAATGTTTCTTTTCTAATCCACTGGCTTCAGCTGCCCCCCACCTCCCCAGCACGAAAAGAGAACTCACGTCGTGTTTCCAAGCTTGAAAGAGTTTCATTGAGCTTTTAATGCTGAAAGTTATTTCCCTGAACAATATGGGGGTTTCTTGCTTTTTTTTTTGTCTTTAGTCCCTCTGTTCTATGTCACAAAAGATATTGTATAAAATAGTGCAGTATTTGAGTGTTTGTGTCTAGATTACGGTTTTCATGGATAAATTTGTCTTGAGAATTGTTGTGAAATTCAGTGATCTTGTCTGAGTTCAGCTATTCTAGGTTGGGCTGGTGCTGACTGGTGTAGGAGGCAGCAGTGTTTTAAATTGCAGAATACCTTCATTAAAATAGTAGGCAAACTCAAAGCTATCTGCTGTTTTAAGTAGCTATTTACTTTTGATGTGCCCCAGTTATGCTCCCTTCCCAGTGAAAGTGCCCTTTGTACTCTGAACTGGCTGTGGCTTGTCACCAGGTGATGTCCTTGTAAACTGTCATACCAGAAGTTACAAGCTTTGCTCATGCTGCTCTAATTAAACTGCAGTATTTCAGTGTTGGAGTTGCTGAATTGGTTTAATTGTTTAAAGAGTGGAGTGATATCTTTTATTCATTTTTGTAAGATAATTGCAGTATAGTTTAGGAAAGATGCTTGTTAAAGAAGTTGGATTTTTAAAAAAAAATTTTAATTGTTCTGGTCTAATTTCTTTGGCCATTTAGGCTAATTTCAGGAGACATGGATGAAGGGGATTCAGGCTTTATAAAATTTAAGCAGACTTCAGATGACGTTGTCTCGCTTGCACCTTCAACAGCAGACTCCATTTTTCTGGAAGGTATGGAATTTTTGTGCTTTTCAGGATTGTTATGCAACTTCTCCCATGTGTTTTAAAGCAGCACCGAGGTGTTTTTGCTCTTGTTGTTTCTGATGGTAAAGAGGGATACGGCGAGAAACAATCTAGTAATAATTGAAATTGAATGTGCTTTTGCTCTAGATGCATATTCTGTGTCCCTCCGGAGTGAAATAGAAACAGATGCTCATGAGTTTGAGGCAGAGTCTTGGAGTGTTGCAGTGGAACAGCCTTATGCAAAAAGGCAAAGGAAAGACATTATAAAGAGGCAAGATGTCATTTATGGTAAGAGTATTTGTTATTCTTAAAACTTTTTCTATTTCATACTGCCACTGTTGTGAAACAAAGCAGAAATCATTTTTGTTGGTTCCCAGTTTGCCTTGTGCTTGAAAACTAAAATGGAGTGAAGATTTTCGAGTCTGTTACCTGCATTAGTGTGTCTGATTCCTTGTGTGAATGCCTTTAAGCATCCCACGGGTTTCAGTAGGGCTCTGTAAGCAGCAAAGCCCAGCTGTACAATTAGGGAACAGCTCAGCTGCTACTGGGAGATGTCCTTAAATAAGTCAGGTCAGTCACTGCTGGGTTGGGACATTAGCAAGGCAAATTTAAGAGCTTCACATGAGTGATGAAAAGGCTGTGGTGCAGAAGATGATCGTGGCTTTCAGAGCCTGCTCTTCTGTCTCACTGCTCACTGCACAGCATATAAATGACTTTTGATTTTATTTTTGTATTTCCCCTTGCTCAGAACTAATGCAGACTGAAATGCACCATGTTAGGACACTGAAAATAATGCTGAAGGTGTACTCCAAAGCCATGAGAGAGGAACTGCAGTTCCCAAATGCAGTCATCAACAAGCTCTTTCCCTGTGTGGATGAGCTGCTGGAGATGCATGGGCAATTCCTGCTCCAGTTGAAGGAGAGACGAAAGGAATCCTTGGAAGAAGGCAGTGACCGCAATTATATAATCCAGAACATTGGAGACCTCTTGGTAAAACAGGTGTGAATTAAATCCTTCCAATGATGTCGACACTATAAAGCTTCTAAAAAGCTACCTGTAAGGGTAGAGTTATGTGATGTAAAGACTGATTTCATCCTGGGTTTGTGGTTATCTTCCCAGTTAATGTGGGAGCATGACTCCCAGGAATATATCTAGTCGCAAATAACATGAAATGGTCATTAAATGTTCTTTGGGCATGTATGTATACATGTTGTGGGACATGTGACTTGTTTGGTTCTGGTTTTCATCTATTCTAAGAGTAAAGTAACGTATTCCTGGTGTCCATTCTAAACTTGGCTCTTGTTCAGATAATGCCAAACTTCTTCATTCTGATCTTTGAAAAATACAGTCAGGATCCTTTGAATTCATGGCAGCTTTAGCACCATTCTGGCATGGAGTGGGTGCAACAATTTCTATCATATATAATGACCTTTTTTTTTGCCCTTCAACTTTTACAGTTCGCAGGCTTTTTAAGTGCAGAGGTCCAGAAATCCTTTTTAAAAATTCTCATAATGACAACCTTCATTTAATGTTTGGTTATCTTGTGGTATTCCAAGCCCCCACATGTCACACTGCATAAATCTCTCATTTCTGGTGGAGAAGAAATTGAAATACAGGAGAAAGGTCTCAGAAATCAGTCACCATAAAATCATGTTAAACCTGGGGTTTATAGTTGCGGTAGGTTTAC
Organism: Oriolus oriolus; assembly: GCA_013400235.1. Classification (NCBI taxonomy): domain Eukaryota; kingdom Metazoa; phylum Chordata; class Aves; order Passeriformes; family Corvidae; genus Oriolus; species Oriolus oriolus. Next base: position 160,700 of record VXBT01009886.1, on the reverse strand, counting down.
TCTGAATGATTAATGTCTTTCATTCTTCTATTTCCAATTAGTTTTCAGGTGAAAATGGGGAGAGAATGAAAGAAAAATATGGTGTGTTCTGTTGTGGACACAACGAAGCTGTTAGCCATTACAAAGACCTGCTCCAAAGCAATAAGAAGTTCCAAAACTTAATAAAGGTAAACAGTAACCAGAAGTCTCCTATTCTGACTACCCAAAATACACTTCACTGCTTTGGGCTTTGTTTTGTACTTGAAGATCCCTCAAGTGTGAATGAGCGGGATTAGAGGCATATTCTAATTGTTTGGTGGGTTGTGAGCTTCTTGTATTTTAGATCTTCTGAGCTATTTGGAGACAAAACCACAATTAGCAAGTGTTACATTTGAGGCAGGCTCTTGAGAGCACCTAGGACTGGAGATTAGAGTATTTGTTCTGTTCAGGGCTCTGACCTGCTGTGTGGCCATCAGGGTGAATTGGTTTGTTAATAAATTAAATCAATGATAAATGCTGTTGATGAGCTACTGTAGAAAAAGCAGGCACTCTTAGTCAGGTTTTGCTCACACCATCATCTTTCCAAACCCAGAAGATTGGCTCCAGGGTGGTTTGCTGATCTGCTGCACACTCTAACGTGCAGTTAATAGGAAGGGTTGAAGAGGCACGGCCCAAGTGGAAGCTGTAACCTGAATCTCAGATGGCTTTGCAGGGGCCTAAATATTCTCATTTTCCAGTCACCAGTAAGTGATACCGTGTGAACTTTCCAGCATACCTCTATACTTACAGATCGTCTTAGCCAGGCCCCTTTAAAGTGAGAGCCCTTCACTTCCAAGGAGCTAAATAAGTGACCAGAGTTTTAGAATATGTAGTCTCAGTCCTTGTCGAGAAAGATCTTGGTACTGTGTTCTCCTGCTGCCAGGTGTGTGCTGTACCTGCAGTCAGGTTAACTTTACAGTCCTCCATTTCTAAACAGGAATGGGTTTCTGTAGGTCAGGCTACTGGGGAACATACAGCAATAAAATAAACAATTAATTTCTTCTTTACTGACCTAATTTGGCTGGCAGGTGTTCGGGTCTAGTTTTAAAAACGCAGTACTTTTCTATGTATTTAAGGTCTGACCCTGTTTCAAAGGGCAGTCAGTTAGCAACAGGCAGTCACACAATTCAGATTTGGAAGCTTCCCTGATTGACTCCACATTTATTTAACAGTAGTTGAAAACAATACTTAAGATATTTTCCAGTAAGAAAAAGCAATTTTTTGAATGCTGTCAGGGGTTTTGCTTTAGTAGAAGAGTGCAGCTAATTTCCTGGTGCTGTGTCTAATGTGCAGAAGTGGTTTGGGACAGAAAATATGTGAATGGAGAAGGAGTTGGAAGCACTCTAACCCACGAGATGCACATGTTAGATGCACAGTGGGTGTGATGAGCTTGTCTTGTTTTCTAGAAAATTGGGAACTGTTCCATCGTGAGGAGATTGGGTGTTCAGGAGTGCATCCTCCTGGTCACCCAGCGCATCACCAAGTACCCGGTCCTGGTGGAACGGATCATTCAGAACACAGAAGGTGGGATGGTTCCTGGAAGCCTCACATTTGTCTGTTGGTCCTTCTCCTGCCATGTTTTGCATGTTCATACCTCAGACAGGCTGGTGCCTGCTTTCTCACTTCTCTGGAGGCTGATGATGCCAGATCAGTCTCACCTCAGAGGGTCAAGAGAAGCACAGAATCACAGAATGGTGTGGGTTGGAAGGGACCTTAAAGCCCATCCAGTGCCCCCCCTGCCATGGGCAGGGGCACCTTCCACTGTCCCAGGTTGCTCCAAGCCCCAGTGTCCAACCTGGCCTTGGACACTGCTAGGGATCCAGGGGCAGCCACAGCTTCCCTGGGCACCCTGTGCCAGGGCCTGCCCACCCTCACAGAGAAGAATTTCTTCCCAATATCCCATCTAACCCTGTCCTCCTTCAGCTTAAAGCCATTCCCCCTTGTCCTGTCACTCCAGGCCCTTGTAAATAGTCTCTCTTCATCTTTCCTGTAGGCTCCCTTCAGGCCACAACTAGGTCACCCTGAAACTTCTCTTCTTCAGACTGAACAATGCCAATTCTCCCAGCCTTTCCTCAGAGGAGAAGAGCAGCATTTGAAGTCTGCAACCACAAACCCATAGTAGTTAAACCTATTGGTTCATTACCTTTTCAGAGCTTTAGGTTACTATATTTCATTTTTAAACTTAAGCTCTTAGGAAATACTGTTCGATCATCAATATGGAACCCTCATGCTAAAATATGTTTGGATGGCTCATGTCTTCCAGAGTTGAAAATATGACTGACTGCTTCTCTTTTCCCTTAGCTGGAACTAGAGATTACGAAGAGCTGACCCAGGCCCTTGGTTTAATTAAGGACACCATCACCCACGTAGATGCCATGGTGAATGAGTGTGAGAAGGGGCAGCGACTCAAGGAGATCATGCACAAAATGGAGCTGAAATCATCTGGGAAATGCAAGAATGGGCTTTTGTTCCGGAAAGATGACATGAGCCGGAGGCGGCTTCTCCTGGACGGGATGCTGTACTGGAAAGCTGCATCAGGGCGGCTCAAAGGTAAAGCACCAGCAAGGGGAAAAGCACAACTGGGAAACAAGATTTATGTTGGGTTTTTTTTTTTAGTAACTGTTTATTACTGATCGATTGGGTATAAAATAAGATGACAATAACCTGCTTGTTTAATAGGATATTGGAGGAAATAGCACTTGTTCTATTCTTGGCTTGTCCAATAAGCATCTCTGTAATGGTGCATGATAAGTTCCTTATGCTGTTTGCTTATTATCTGGCTGATCTGCTTCCCAATTCAAGAGGGAGGTCTTCAGATGGATGACAAAGCTTTGAGTCATCCTGACTTAGTCTCCTGTGGAAAGGCATTATCTTGTGCGAGCTCTGCTTCACACTTTGCAAAACCTGTGTCATGTCAGCCCCATGACACTTAATTCTGCATTTGCCAGAAAATCAAAGCAGTAGCCATCAGGGAATATTTGAGCAGCTTCATTGCTCAAGTGTTCAAGGAGAAGCTTCAGTGGCACAGAAAATACAGCCAGGAGTAGGTGGGACCGTGAATGGCTGCAGTTCCAGAAGAATCTGCTGCTGAGGAAGACGTGTTCCCTCTGGAGTGCTGGAGTCCTTGTGTGGGATGTCTGTGTGGGTGTTTTCAAGCTTTAAATGAGCTCTGTTTAAATCAGCTGGTTCTGCATGGTGCAGTCTGGCTGGGGACAGCCCAAGTGGAAGGCAGTAGCAGACCCGATATTGCAAATGGTGACATGCTGTTCCCTGGCCTGCAGGAAACATAAGTTAAGTGATTTTTGAGTCTGGGCTGGTCTTTTTGCTTTAAAATATGACTTTCTTTCCTTTTTTTTTTTTTGTCTCTTTTGTTACTGTAGATATTCTGGCAGTCCTGCTCACTGATGTACTGCTGCTCTTACAAGAAAAGGACCAAAAATACACATTTGCCTCAGTGGTAGGTATTGTTCTTATTTAACACATGCATTTGGAGGATTCATGAAAGTGACAGTAACTACAGAAGAAGCACAATTAGGGATGTTAGACGCTTGTTACAGGAGGTTCAGGAAGAAAATTAGGTGAATAAACTAGCCAGGTGTTATAGAACCACTTTTTCTGAAGCCATTCTGGTACTTGTTGAATCCCTTCCCCACCCTCCCAGTGCAAACCAGTATTTCCTTGCATTGGCCAGTTGTAGCTGCCACATCTCCCATGGTTTTCCATGCTTCTCTTCTTGTGCTGTGGCTTTCCCTTTCACTGAACTATGTTAGGCTGAGATTTTATCCAAGTCATGGACATTGCACGTGCTAGAACTGTGCTTTGAAAAACACTTGCAAATAAATGCAAGAATCAAACGCTCCTGTTTGATGTGTGGGGAAAGAATCTGCCATCATGGTTAGGGGCATGGTAACTGTGGTCATAGTGCCCTGAGGTTTGCTAGGGGCAGAGAACTTTCCTGAAATACATGGAATAAGCACTAAATGCAGATGTTATTTCTGCAGCACTCTGGAACATTCAGTGGATTCACTTGCTTTTCTAGGGCATTTCCACAGGTGTCCTCAGAGCACTTAATTTGTACATTTTGTCCTGATCTGGTTCACTGATGGCTGTGGTAGAACCTGTAACAGAGAAACCCTTTTATGTAATTGTTTTCTTGGATGTATTTTTTTTTTCAGGACATTAACATTAGAGCTGAATTCTAATGGTAAAAGCTATTTTGGTGACCTCAGGGCTGTACAAACAACTGCTTTTCAAATTACCCTTCTCCTAATGCAGAACGGAGTGCTGTGTGGTGGATTTTTTTCCCTCTGGAAACGTGCTCTACACTTAAGAGTTGGACCAATTTTTTTGCATCTTTGTATGTACACAGTTCATTTGAAATTTAGTATCACTTCTCCGTAAATAAATCAAGTGAGAGGAGCAAATGGATCTGCTCAGTGATTCTGTTTTTCCAGTGACCTCTGTTCGTGGCTGGAATGGCAGTACAGCTGCTCAGAGAAGCTGGCAGAAGTGGTGTTCCTGGTGTTTGCTTCACAGTTCAATTCTCTTATCATGGCTCTAGATTATTCTGTGAAGGTTCAGCAGTCACAAAGAGCTGCTTTATCCTGGGAAGGAGCTTTCTAGGCTGCATATGTTGGAGCTATGCTGTAGGAAGCCTAGAGAGGTTTTTAGTAACTAATACCCCTCCTGTAAATGTGTTTTCACTGCAAAGGCTGACAGCTAATCCAGTTAATCCTCATTATACAATACACTACCTGTCACCTGGAGTCATTTTTATCAGGGCCTGACACCCTCTAACACCTCTGTTTTATTTCTTTGGTAGTCAGCTTAAAACCTCTAACACTTCCTCTTGTTCTCTCCTTTCACTTCACAATGTCTCATTAAGGTTTTTGTTTTCTTTTTCAAATTTTGGGTTTGCCTCCTTTTCAGCAAAATTTTTTGAACCTCTTCTTGACTTCTGGGACCCAGTGGGAATCTTTAAATTGACACTGGCTTTAATATTCAGTCAGATATCAAGACCTCTCGTTTTTGACATGTACATTATTTATTTCATGTTTTCACTGATGGTAAAAAAATGACAGCATCGAAAGTGTCATGTCAAAAGGTCAGAGTTATCTCATGATGTTACAGCTCCTGGTGGCTCTGGATAAATGGGAAGAGGGGGTGGAGCTAGGAAACACAATTCCTAAAATACACATATAATGTACTGCAATAAATGATATTTTATTTTGCAGGACTCTAAGCCACCAGTTATCTCACTGCAAAAACTGATTGTGAGAGAGGTAGCTAATGAGGAAAAGGCAATGTTCTTAATTAGTGCTTCCTTAAAAGGACCAGAAATGTATGAAATTCACACCAGCTCCAAAGAGGAGAGGAATTCCTGGATGGCACACATCCGCAGGGCTGTGGAGAGGTAAGGCAGGAGGGAAAGCAGGAGGGCCTGATTTCTTGCTTGTCTTCTCTTCACAGGACTCACAGGTGTAAATTTATCTTAAGAATCCGTTTGACTCTCCCTAAACTTTCTGTGTAAGACTTCAGTGTGCAATTCTGTTTGTGTTCATTGGGAAGAATTCCCTGATAAAGATGAGATAAAAACTAGTCAAAGGCTTCGTTCTGCTTTTATTAAAAAAAAAAAAATTGGTTCACCGATGTCAAATGCAACAGGGCTTTGGAAAAGGGAGGAAGATTGACACCCAGGATAAACCACAACTGAGGCAAAAGCTTCAGGCTGAATCCGGAGATGGTTTTAAATTATCTAACATGCAAATCAAACACAGATCTGTCTTTCCCTTTGGACAGCTGTCCTGATGAGGAAGGAGGAACATTTAATGAACCTGAAGCAGAGAGGAGGCTGGCTGAAGCAAGAGCTGCAAAGTTAAAAGATTTTCAAGGTAATGACTTAGTTATATATTCCACAAGCTGCTTCTCAGCATTATTTGTGATTTATGACTGTCTAATTCTTTATTAAGATAGGATCAAGTTTCTCCTTCATAAGTCTTTCAAGGTGTTGTAAGATTCTGTAGAAATAGTGGCTAAAGAAGTCTAATAAGTTTTGTCTGCTCCATAAGTTTTCTCCTTAACTGTTAATTATATCTCTGCATTTGATGCTCTGACCATAAAATGAATGATAACCTCCCAAATTGAACATGGTTCTGTGACAGTGACGAGGAAGGCGGGACTGAATTTGTTTCTTCCTTCAGAGCGTTTGAACATGAAAGATGACCTGATTCTGCAAAGTCTCACTGAGAAGCAACAGATTTATCTGGAAATGTCTGAGGTGAATGGCTTTGAAGACCATTCCCAAGGATCCCGAGGCAGGCTGCTTCTTCGGGGGGATATCTCAGAGAATCTGCAAGGAGAGGCGATTTTGAAGTCTGCAGTGACTGAAGGTGAATGGAATGTGGGAATGTGTGGGCATTCACTCGTGTGCTGGGGTGGGGATAAGCACCTGGGATCTAAGTACAGGCCCTGAAAATCATCCTGTAATAACATAATGCTTTTATGTAACACGGTTCAGACTTCCTCATTCTCAGAACCAAGCTGCAAGAAAGGTGAAGTGCATTTGTGGGTTTAGGTGGAAGACCTGCACAGCTTGGACTGTTTTATTTTTAAGGATCAACCAGTGGAATGCTAGGATGAGTCTGTTCAGAAAGGGCAACACAGTGCTCTAAAAATACACAGTCCTGAAATGTAATATTATAGGAGGATTATCTATTAAAAACAGACTATCTAAAGATAGCATGTTTAGAAAGAAAATAAACCCAAACAAAATTTCTGTTTAAAAAAAAAGAAAAAACAAACACTCAAGGCTTGGTAATCTAACTTGCAATTAAGGAAGAGCTCATCTTTATATGAAGAGCCTGTCATGCAGAGCTACTCACAAAGGAAAATTCATCTGTACTGCAGGACATCTCTCAGACTGCCTGAACTTTTAGTGGACTTGATGGTTGAAATGTGTTTTTAAACTCAGTAGTGTGATAAATTGTATTGCTGCAGAGACGTGGCTGTTTACATGACGTGTTCTCCTCTTCCCCAGCTGAAAATCTCCAGAACTTTATCTTCACTCACTTTGGCAGTGCATCCTGTCAGCCTGAGGATGGCTCTGGGTCAGGACTGCCCCGGAGAGCTGAGACCTTTGGAGGATATGACAGTAGTCCCTCAGTTTCAAGTAAAAGTAAGAAAGGGAACATTCAGCATTTTTATGAGCATTTTACTGTACAGAGAATAAGAACAAGGAATTGAGGCTCTCATATAAGGAAGCTTCACCAGGCTCTAAAAGGAAGATCAGAGCAAACCTCCAGCATGTAGTAGTAGCATCTTGGATCTTTTGCTCCTGATACCAACACTAGAGAGCAGAGTAGGGCTCTCAGTGTTATGCTCAGGGCACTATTTAAACCCATTCTTTATAATTACCACAATTCCACACAGAATTCTAATTTTGTTGAAAAAAAATAAGCTTGACCTGAAAACCTAGAGAATCTGGATTTAGCTGTCTGCTTTCATTATTGAGTCATGAGCACTTTTTTCCACTTTGTATCTGCACAGTCACTAGAGGTTTGCTGAATCCTTAGATAATAGAAATTGTCCTTTTGGCACAAATGATTTATCAGTTAATTAATGAAATAAGAAGAAAAACCAGATACTATTTTATCTCCATTTTTGCTTCATGCATCAATTGAAAAAGTGAATGGCCTTTATTTCACTGGTTGTTAATCTCTAGAATACTTCCTGTTGTTTCTGGAAGGCTCCATACATCTGTCGTGTACTTTTTACAACAGGGGGTCCATCTCCCCTTACCTCCTTCCACACTCACAGTGGTGCTGCTGTGACTGGAATATTCCTGCTAACCAGTATTCCATGTCATGAGCTTGCAATTCTGGGAGCTGATTATTTTCATGCAGACATTGTGGTTGCTTCACTTAAAATAGTGTAACGTAATTTGAACTTACCCTCCCTATTTATCTTAACCCAGTCTTCTCAAATTTTTAAACTTTTTTGAGCAGCCCAACATCTCACTGTTGCCTGATCTTCCACTTGGGATCAGCATGGAGAAGCCAGGCAGTTGCATTTTAGTTCAAAATCACCATGTTTTTCTGCTTGCTGTGTCACTCACTGAGTTATCCCAGGCCCTGTGCTGGTGTCAGCTCCTCATACTGCTCTCCTCTTTCAGGTGGCAGGAAGAACAGTGGTGGTGACCAGAGGCAGTGGGACTGGAGGGGCCCTACACTGAGTTCAGATATGCAACTCCATGACCTCTCTTCTGATGCAGAAGAAGGATCTCAAACCGTATGTTGAGCTTAGGAGGGATTTAAATGCTTTTCCTTGTGTTCCTCATCATGACAGTGGCGCAGAACAAATCTCACAAAGTTAAAAGTTGCAATAGCTAGCAGGGCTGGACTGGAACAGTTCTGTCTGTAAAATTACTTGACTCTGTTAAGGATGTTTTGTGGGGTGAGTTGGTAGCTCAGCACTTGAGAGGCAAGGTAATTCAGTTTTCCATTTGCTCATTTGATGCTGTACCATTAACACAGGCTTTAATCACCACGCTCCTGTTTCGGCTTGGCTTATGAATTCAGTATTTTTGATGTATGTCCTTCAGTGCACGGGAGCAATCCCAGCTTCCTCTGGCAGCACTGCTAGTGCCCAACAAGTGCCCCTTGCACAAACATTGGTTTTGTCTCCCTTACAGAGTGATGGGACGAGGCTGGATGAGAGCAGTGGTTTTCAGCCCACCATAGAGTCTCAGGTATGTTATTTATGCTGCTAAGAAATCCAATGGCCATAGTGTAATAATAGCATGTAAAACCGAACCAGCCCCAAAACTCAGTGTTTGTAATGTCTGTGGAACCCAGCACATGAACAGCTCACTGGCCAGACTTGCCTCTGAATCCCTGTGAGGGCTGTGCCTGTGTAGTGATTCAGTGCTGGGGCACGGGAGGAAGTGGTGGGTAAATAGCTCAGGTGAAGAGAAGATGATGAGGACTCCTCTGTGGAATCCCAGGGAGATTTGCTGGGCACTGATTCACATCTGCACAAGGATAACATACTGAAATTCCTTGTGCCTGCATATTGGCTTTTGCTATGTTAGAGTTCTCTGGTGGCCATGCTTCCATTGTGTATGTTTTTATACCGATACTGTGGATTATTTTCACTGGTTAAAAATAAAAATTAAAAAAAGTCTAATGCCTCAAAACAGAGCTCTGCTCAAGTGCCTGATTTTTTTTCTCCTCTTCAGCTTGTCCAGAGGATACAGACGCTGTTACAGTTGCTCTTCAGTCTTCAGGTAAACCACTATTTACTATCCAAGAGATTTGTTAGGCAATAAATGTAATAAAATTTACGCAGGTGTGGAGAGGAGCTACCTTGAAAATATCCCCTAAAGCTGGAGTGAAGTGCAGAATTTAGACCTGAGACTCAAGGAAACTGTGCCTGGTATTTTGGAGGAAGTGTTAGAGCTGTTGTCTTAAGTAATTATTTCCTTTTTCCTACTCACTTAATTCTTCTGCTGCTTTGAGCTCCATCTGTTCTCTGTGCTCACTGTTCATACGCGTGTGTATGAATTAGTTGTTTTTGCTTTTACCTTGTAATGGGCAATATTTTGACTGTTTTGATTCAGGGTAACAATTCTAGGTGCAAGAAATGTCCAGTTTGACACACATAAGCATAATTTATTTGCTTGGCCATCTTCAATGTTGTGTCAGTCACCATGGGCTGTACGAGCTGGAATTCAGATCTGCTCTGGAAGACACAAGACTCTGTGATCTAACCTGGTAGATGCTGTTGTCTCCTGCTTAGCTGTGCATGTTTTTTGTACCTGGGTACCTCATGCTGGACTTTATCCACTCCAGGCCGTGATATCTCAGCAGGACAGCTACATTGAGGTGCAGCGAGCCACCATGGCAGACCGGGAGAAGCAGTACCGGCTGCAGTCCACCCGAGGGAATCTGCTGCTGGAGCAGGAGAAGCAGCGGAACTTCGAAAAGCAGAGGGAAGAACTGATGAATGTCCAGAAGCTCCAGAGCCAGCTGAAGCTGGAGCAGCAGCGCCTGGAGCGGGAGAGGAGCCGGCAGCAGAGGGAATTTGAGCTCACGGAAGCGCAGCTGCAGGAGCGCGCGGAGGAGATGCGGCAGCTGCGGGAGAGGCTGAGCCAGGACAGGGAAGAGCTGGAGAGGCAGAGGGAGGCCTATCAGCACGACCTGGAGAGGCTGCGGGAAGCCCAGAGAGCTGTTGAGAAGGAGAAGGAGCGCCTGGATCAGCTAAAGAAGCTGAAGAAGCAGAACACAGTGTCAGGCACCTTCTCCCCAGAAATGGGCCAGGTGAGGGATTGGTTTTCTCTCAGAGTTTTATTCCTGTTAATCCTCTTGCTTTTGGATAAAGATTGCACTTGTTGCAACCCGTTTTTGCCTTTCACTGGGCTCCTCAAACCATCACCTGAAGTAGCTGGTGATGGCTACTCTCAGAGAGATCAGAGCTTAGCAGTTTCCCAGTGTCTGTGAAGTTCCACCCAGATGTCTGGCAGTGAGAATACTTTTTAAAAAGATAGAAATGGAGAATAATAGAGAATAATTTTTCTCCAATAAACGGAAAATATTTTCAATTGTGGCTGACCGAGCAGTTTTCAAATTCAGTAACTGTCCTATTGCAGGCAAGTAATTGCAGAACCTGTGCTACATCAACAGCATTTTGTACAGTTGATTTCTAAAGACATTTCTTGTATTTGAAAATGGAAATTTGGAGGTCTGATTAAATTGGTTCATTGAAACTTTCTGAAAGTCCTACTTTTTCTCTGCCCTGTCATCACCCAGTGCAGTCTGCTCTTTCCTAGGTGCAATATTAAGCAGTTTGGAGCTGCTTTCAGTGTCCAAGGACTTACACTCTTGCACTTCTTTCTGTTCCCCAGCAAGCTTTAAGCTTTGTCTGCCCTGTTCTGCTCTGCACTAGGAAGTGCTTCGTGCTCTCAGGGCTGGGGGTGGTCTCTCCTCATTTTGCTGGAGAGGATGAAAATCCCCATTTGACTTAGAATGCCTTTTTCCTCTTGCAGAGCCAGATGATCAGTCATTCCATCAGCTTCAATGGAGAAGGGGTGGAACCACCTCCAGCTGGCTCCAAATCCTCCGTGAGAGTGAGCTCAGTGGCCGGACTGGAGTACCTGGAGCGGCCGGACCTGGTCCGCAGGGACAGCACCACCCTGGAGAACCGGCCCTCCCTGAAGAACGAAGTGCCAATCCATCTCCTGAGTGCAACCAACCAGATACAGAAACCAGCTGCAGTCCAGCAGCAGATCCCCACCAAACTGGCCACCTTCACAAAGGGAAGCAAGGAGAAAGGTGGGAAGAGCAAAGCATCTCATAGGACAGACAGTTCAGGTATGTGTGATTTTAAGTCTTTAAATGCATTTGCAATCTCCACCAGGATCACAGGGAGACGGAACTCTGCAGTTAAACCTCTGTATGAAACCCAGAAATTCATATGGTACAAGTTATTAATGTGCTTGCTGCAGTTAAAATCTCTTAACCTCTTAAAATCCTGTTAGGAGTTAAAATGTCTATAGTATTTAAATTGGAAATATAACCCAAAGGGATGATGCTGAAAATGGAGTTTTGTATTCCAGCATGACAGAATGGTGGTGAGAGGTTGTAAACCTGGATGTAAAATCTTCTTATCTAACTGCAGTGTTAAAGGAAATGAGCAAAACCAAAAAAAAAAAAAAGCTGTTGGGCGTGAGTAAAATGTTTTGAGGCTGGCTTAGCCTTTTCTTACTGTCTGTCCAGGGTTGTATTGACATCGAATGCAGTGCTTTTCTTAGCACCAGTCAGTCATTAAATACAGATCTCCAGGCCAAAACTGAGATGCTGTGTGTGTTGTAGAGTTAAAGGGGGATAATTTTGTCACAAATAGAAGCAAGTGAAAATGCAGTCACCCTGTCCTGGTGTAATTTCTGCTTCTAACTGCTGGGTACTGGAGTAGTGATCTTTGCCAATGACAGACACACTAAAAGCCACTTTATCTCTACCACTTAAAGTAGCCCCACTGCCAGCTTAGGGGAATGGCCTGTAATTTTCAGTTACAAAATGATCTTTTTACCATTGTGACGGATTTAGACTTGGCAAGCTTGTCCATCACTCCGCACTGCTGCAGAGGACTCAGGGCCAAACCTGACAGAGAGAGCAGGGGGAGTGGCTTTGGCACATTGCATAAACATCTGTCTCTGTTGTGCTTAAAGTTTTGTGCCTTTGCAAACTTGCTTATGGTTTTGCACATAAATGAAGCCTGTATCCTCTTACCCTGCATACCAAATGCTGGTAAAATAAAGTCCTAATACCACATATCCCCAAGTTTATTTTTAATAGCTCTTACATAATGGTCTCTGCAGTGGAAATGGACTTAATGGTGTTTTTCTGTAATTTATATGAAAGGTATAAACCTCAAATATATTGGTCTCTATTCTCTTGTGATCATTAGCGGACTTCATGCTTGTTATGCCCATGTGTAGATCTTAGAATAAAATGGAACAAAACTTTCTGTACCAGAGGCAAAACGCTGTGTATTGAATTTGGCTTTTGTGGCATGTAAGGAATGTGTACTGAAGGAGAGAAGTTCTTAAGATCCAGAATAGCCATTTCATGAACTGCTTTTATTGTTGAAACAAACAAACTGAGAGGCTGTAACACCAGAATCAGTGGGCTGTGCTGCTGAGCAGCTGTGAGACAGATGGAGAGCAGAAACAAAAGTTCATCACAGCTCTGCGTGTTAGAAGTAGCACAAATGGCCATTTGATATTTGAATGCTAAAAATATTTTTTTTCTCTCTCTCTGCTGTACTTTATAATACTGGGTTTAAAATCTGATGTTGTCAGGGTCTGCCAGTAACTGAGCTAGAAGTCTCAAGGAAGAGAAAAGTATTCATAGTTTAAACAGCTGAAGAGAAAGTTTAAGTAGGACCAGCTCTTTGTGGTTTTGCAGCTTTCTTGAGTGTGTAAGGGTGTCAGTAGAGTGGCCCCAGCATGAAATAGTGATGTTTGTGAAGTGCTGCTTGCCTCAAATACTAATTTATAAAATATTTTCTTCAGCCTCTGTTGATCAGAAGCAGCTGCTTCCCCCCAGGCTTGCTGGACGAGAGGAGGCTGTCCTGAGAGGCAGGCGGTCAGCAAGTCCATCCCTCCCAAGCAGCCAGACCACTGCATTCCAGCCAGGTATGCCTTGGCCAGCTTGCCTATCCATGGAAATACCTCAGGCTCTCCCTGCACTGTCATGAATATGTCTTCTTCCATTTTTTTCCCTCTAGAATTGTATGGTCCTACAGATGCTCAGCCAGAAGCACTTTCATCTGCCTCAGCGAACCTCTTCAAGCCCAATAATGTTCAGGTTCAGCCCCTGGTGCCCTCTCAGCCCAGTCTGTTGAATGTGCAAGATGATACCAGCAAAGAAGATGTCATTTTCTTCTAATTGTTTCCGTTTGAAGATGAATCTCCTGACACACTGTTTCAAGAACTCAGGCCCCAGTGTGCACCGTGATGGAGACCCGACACGGATGTCTTCTGATCCCTGCCCAGTTACTACTAGCAAGGACCAGACCAGGATTACTGTCCTATTTTGTTGGCTTCTCTGCCAGCAGCTCAGAATGAGGGCACAGTAGTAACAATTTGCTTTTAAATTCTCCAATGTGTTGACGCATGGCATGGGTATATCAATTCAGAGCATGTTAAAATTCTGACATTTCTTGTAATGTGCTCTTGTTGGAGAATGTAACTGTTCATGGGCACCATCTTGTAAATTGTAGCGGTGATGTTGAACCACCCAGATTTTTATGTAAAAAGTTTTAGTAGTAGGCCCAAAAATGGCTGCAAATTTTTAAATCTGTTTTCCCAGGTCCAGGTCAGTAAGGGGTTGTGTGTTGGTAACCAGGTGACAGCGAGCCAGTCCCCTCCCAGCCAGCTGTGCCAGGCACTGTGAACCCAATGGCACAAGCCCCGTGGCCAGGTACAGTGGAAGAGAAGGTAAGGTGAGCTTCTGACAGTGTCTTCAAGGGACAGGAGCTCCACCTTTTCGTGGAGGAGAAGGGTTGGATGTGTGAGAATTCACAGTGATAATGAAGAGTTGGACTGAATGCACATTTCATTGGCCACCAGCGTCACTGGGATCCTGTCTCCTTGTTGGGGACAGCAGTACAGGTTCCCAGGCAAACTCATGAGTTGGTTCAGAATGAACTTAGAGACTTGGATTTTATTCTTTGCTGAAGACACGTCTAAGAAGCATTCGAATGCAGTAATTTATTGTCTTGTTTAATCCTCTTTTCTGCATCTTTTGTTTGTCTGTTAATTTGTTGGGACTTTACTCCCAGTACCAGAAGATATCAAAGCTGCTGTTACTGCAGAGACTTCTCTGCAGCATCGTGTTAGGAATGAAGGGAATAAGAACTGTTGGGTTTTAAAATTAAAAATAACTATTAAAAAAATACTCTTAGCTAAACCTGTGTTTAGCTGCTTTCAGCTAAACCAGCTTTGATACCTCTTGTGAAATGGGTCAGTTCTTGATCATGGAGTGGTGATGACATTAAGTGTTCTTCTGAAAAGGCATTATTTCCCTTTGTAGTAATTTGCACAGTTGTTTTGTGTTGTGTTTTTCACTCTGTGTCTCAGATTCTTTTCCCACCCTCACCCAAGGATGTGTGTTCCGGTGTATGTTGAATGTGACTGGTCAGATAATGATGCACAGGAGAGATTGTTTAGGGGTATTGTTACAGAATTAAAGAAATCAGAATTTTGAAGCTTAAAAACTTGGATTAATGCCTTTCAGGACATGATTGAGAATAGCTTTTTTCTTATATCTTGAACTGATTTAAAGTGATTTTAGAAGCAGTGGATGGAAGGCCTGGTCAGTTCTCATGGCAATGGATCCAGCGGCTGTTTGCCAGTCTCCTCAAATCACTGAGCTGTCCCTGTGATTAGGCCCTTTGTGATGCTAGTGTGACTTCTCTTTGCTTGAGAGTTTTAAAATTACTTCAGTAGTTACAGTGCAAGAAACTTTATCAATTTGCAGCAGAAAACACAGCAGTTTATATTTTCAAGCGGTGATCATTTGGGTTATTGCCTTCAGACGAGAAATTGAAAAACCCAAATTTACTGGTCAGGGGAAGGATAAGCTACAAAATACTGAATAGGTCTTAGGGACAAGCACTCCTGCTGGAACAGTTCTTGGATTTAAGGGTCTTTTTCTTAGCTGAGTGGTGCTGGTGCAAACCTGAGGCAGTGGCACTGAGTTCAGTGAGAGGGAACTCGAAACTGTCTGGCTTGTTACCAGATTGGGGATGCTCCCCCATCCTCCAACAAGTGAAATTGGACACATTTTGCTTTAATAGCAAAGGACTGTTTGGTAAATCATCAGCAGTGCAGAACCTGGAGTGATTGTCAGCAGGAAACAGTGTGGGACTGATCCACATGGTGATTTGGTGTTGTTGGGATCTTTGGTGGTTAGAACAGAGTTCCACTCCCTATTCAGTTTTTGCATTCCAGAAAGTTAGTTTGGAATGGAGGGGAATTCTTTAAATCAGTGTAACTCCTGATCAGTGCAGCAGTGTGGGATCCAGCAGCTCTGTAGGACTGGCACTGATCTTTCCATCGGGTGATGTGCAGACTCCAGTCACCTCTGATCCCCTGGAATTTCCCCTGGAAGCATACAGGGAAGCAGAGGAATGCACAGTATGTTCTCACCTTCATGCTGTGGTTTGGGCCACTCCTAGTGAAAACTCAATGCCCCCATTGCCTTAAATTGCCAGGTTTTTAGGAGTTTTAGCCTAAAGCTAAGTTGCATCAGTGGAGTAAACCATCTCAGCCAAAAAGGGATGTCAGTTTGGGTGCTTGGAAGCAATTTTTGGAAACATTTATTTAGGTTTATTTTGTGCCTGCCCTAAAGTATGGGAGGGAGTGTTGGAAGGGCTGGGGCAGCTCGTTGGCTGCTTTCTTCTTCTGTGCAATGGATGAATTTGAATATAGAACAGTGACATGTGGAAAATAAAGTCTGCAGTGAGGTCCCATATATTTTAATGTTTTAACTTAAACGTAACTTTTTAAATACTTCTTGTCAGCAGTACTTGAAATAAGTTTTGGCTGTTAACAAATGGACCCAAGCCCGTGACAGGCCAGGCTGTTGGTCCAACACCCCAAAAGCTCCTTGGAATATGGGTCTTCAAATCTGTAACTGAGAAGTGACCTTAGAAGTCATTCTCTGTCCTCAGTACACGTGTCTGGCTCAGCTGCCTGTATGAAACCTGTTTGCACCCTGAGTAGAGACGGTGTCTTCTGTCACTTGGGTCAGCCTGGAGAAGGTTTTGGAATTAGCAGGTGCTGTGATACCTCATTGCTACTGCAGGGTCACCCTACCAGAGTGTGGGCAGGGGATCCGTAGAAGGCTGAGGGAAGCAAGTGAATTATTTTCTTTTAATGAATATGACTTTGTTTAAATGAATCATGGGTCTCTTCACTTGTGCAAAACTGAATCTGTGAAATTGTCACCTAATTACTCCAGTTGAGTGAACTGGTTTTGGACTCCTCACTCAGATCTTGTTCCTAGAAAAATTAACTCTTCTGGGTAAATTAGTTTGCAGATTACTGCTGTGTCCTGGGCTAAGTAACCTGCTCTTGATTCTGAGTCACATCCTTCCGATTGGACTTTTTGATCACTTCAGATAAAACTTTCCTTTTAAGTGATTTCTGAGGACTAGACAGTTCAAAATTCTGTGCCTCCCAGGTGCCTTTTGGCTTCTCTCTGAGCTGGGGTGTGGAGGAAA
Organism: Oriolus oriolus; assembly: GCA_013400235.1. Lineage (NCBI taxonomy): Eukaryota > Metazoa > Chordata > Aves > Passeriformes > Corvidae > Oriolus > Oriolus oriolus. The sequence goes on along the minus strand of VXBT01009886.1, from coordinate 143,897 downwards.
TGCGAGCACGAGCTTTGAACTGCCGCCGTGTTTGCTTGGTGTCACAGCCTTAAAATTATCAGCATGTTTGTCCTTCAGTATTGTGATGTTGCGATGTAGAGGCTGTTTCTGTGGCTCTGATTTCAATTTGAACTCTGGTGTTAAGGAGGCTTCCTCTTTCTCTTCCCATCTGGAATGTGGTCGCTCCGTATTCCAGGCTGAGGATGCCTCCGTGGCCACTAGTGCTGAGCACAGCTGCCCTGTGTGTGTTGTGGATGCTTCCCTAGTTTTTAACTGTGCTGTCTGTGGATTGTAGCTGTGGCATGTCCCACGAATTGAGATCGCTGATCATCCCCCAGCGTGAGGCAGAAGAATTGGTGTTCCTAGAGACGCTTGCTCATCCAGGTACTCGCCTTCCTGCACAGCTAGGAGTCATTCTAAATAATTTGCAGGCAGTTTTGTCTTTCTGAGTAGTAGTCAGATGATTCTGCATACATGGAGCTTGGTGTTTGTCATTTGCATTTACAATGAGAGTCGAAACTTAAACTAGGAAAGGGTTAAAAATACTTATTTCATTTTACTTCTAACTCTGCGGAATGGGAGCTGAGGCTCCCCGGTGCTGCTCAGTGGAGTCCCTGTGTGTTGTGCCCCCCATGCAAGGGAGTTTGGAGATTTTGTTGTCTTCCCCAGCAGTTCTCACATTTACCAGGAAACAGATCTGCATGCCAGGTTACACAAGTGCTGTAGGCAAAGCAAAGCCTTTCCCCTGCTCTCTCTTCGAGACCAGACCCAACATCTTCGTAACCACTGGCGACTTCATCATCCTCCATCAGCACATTCCTCTTCAAACAGCATCTGTGCGAGCTCTGGTTCATAACATTTGTGCCATGTTTATAAATCAGTTTTTTATATTTTTGTACTGAAAGAAATTGGAGCACTTTAGAAAAGTTGATTTCAAATTCCATTTCTGTCTGTACCCGGAAGGAGATCTCTCATGGGTGTAGATCCTGTTGGCATAACTGCGTGCATCTCACTCAGAGCTGTGAACTCTCTTGACGCTCTTTAGTCTTAGGTCTGGTTTCTAGGCCCACCTTGCACTGTAAAGATTTAATAAATAATCATGGTCCATGGTTAAATTGACCATTTTGTTGGGGAAGAGTTTGGTTTTGTTTTTTCGTTAGGGTGTAAACATTGTAAATATTTCCTTTACTGTTGATACTGCAGTAGCAACATCTTTGTAGTCTTTATTTTATTTGTAAAGTTGATGGTTAAATGTTAATATTCTGTTGAATTGTGCACTCTTGATTAATTGTAAACATGATCTTAGCATACCAAATGATGATTTTTACAATGATTGCAATGTTTCTCCACTGAAGGATTTCAGAGCTGCAATAGGACTGAAACCAACTTCTAGCAATAAAAAAAAAGAACATTTAAAAGCTGTCTGCCTTTATAGCTATGTAATTATTTACTGTTTTCTATTTGAATGAAGATCAAAGCAGCTGCGACTTCTCACGTGCTTCTCATTTTCTACCCTGGACAGAAATAATGTGCCACAGAAACAAAACTCTGACAGTTTTCCAAAGGAGAGGACAGAGCATAAGGAGGTGTTCAGTGCAGAATACAAATAGCTGCAGCCCTTGGCAGTGAGGTGAACACCTGAGGGAAAGATCAGCTGCTCCCAAACATTGGAACTCTGCTGGTGAGAGAGAGAACTTGGTTAAGTTGCTTACATTAGCGTGGAGGTGCTTTGCATGGTGCCAGCCTGAGACATGCCTGGCTCTGTCCCAGGCAGTATCGGTTCCCACTTGGAACAAGGATAACAAAAATAGAAACTTTCTCCCTAGTGCTCGTGCCAGTTTGGCAGCCCTCGCTGCCAGCACCATCCCATAGCCTCTGGCTGGGGCTGCTCTTCCCAGCTCTGCAGCAGGCTGAGCTTCCTGCTGAAATCCCCACTGGTGGCACAGTTGGCACGTGAATCCAAGAGCTGTAACCTCCAATCATTTCTAGAGAGGAGAACAGATGCAAAACCAGGGAGACAGTGGGAGAACTGGGCCTTGGACTGGTGCTCTCAAGGAAGAGGGAAGGTTTCATCATCGGAATCCTGCGCTGCAGCCAGGGGTGAGGAGAACCCTGAGCCAGGGCTGGTGGCAGTGCCGGTGGTGCGGTCTGCCTGTCACTGCCTTTGGGGCTTATCAAAGCAGCTTGGGGGGACCCTGGGCCTCTGTGTGCAGGAGTCAGTAAAACAAGCCAGCATTTGTCAGCCTCTGAAGTGCGTGTGACATCTGGGTTGCGACACAAACTGGAACTCCGCTGGAAAAACAAAATTTTTTCTACTTTTCCACATACATAAATAATCAAAGACTTCTAGGCAGACCAGTGTTTAAAATTTGGTCTTTATGGGAACTAACATGCTGTCATGTGAGAGAATGACATCTCAAAGTGTGTGTGTGTAGAAGCTTTTGCTTGTGCTCCTTTTAGGAAAATATTTCTTCCATCTGTGGAGCTCCCGGGAGCCGAGCCACAGTGGCCGCTGGAGATCAGTCACTGCCTCTGTGCTTCCAGACCTCGTGTCTGTCACCACAGCAAGGCCAGTTACTCCACGTCCATTCCTAAATATTTTCTGGCAGCAAGAAATGGAATCAAAGTGGTTTGGTGCGGGACAGCAGAGGGGGACAGTCTAGGAGAGAAGCTAAGAGGAGCTGCACTGCACTCTCATGCAGCCATTTTCACGTCAGACCTGTAGGAATTGTTTCTAGGAAGAAAAGAAGAGCCTGCATCAGGGAGATCCGGGGTTAACATGGCCAAGAGGGATCCCTGCAGCACAGATTCCCACTGGGAACTGCCCAGCTGCAGCAGCCCAGAGCTCAGCAGAGGCAAGTTTAAATCCTGGGCAGAATTTGCATCTGTTAGAAGTTTGCTGCTGCTGCAGCCATCCGTGTTCAAAGGTGTGTAGGTGTTGCTGCGTTCAGTTTTTGCCACAACAGCAGCGCAGACATTCCTTGGGGATTGCAAACACCTTGCCTGGCAGTGGCACTGACAACGCTGTCACTCCTCTGCGAGACACGGAGGGTGTGATTTCAGGGAGGGTGTGACTTCAGGACACAGCTGGCGGTGCCTTCAGAGCCGGTAACTTGCTCACACCAATATTCCAGCAGCTCCGCCCTGCCTTGTCTCCCTCTCCAATCTGTAGCTAATTAACCCGAAACCCAAACCACATTCTTTCTGTGGATGAATCACGCGGAGGCCATCGGCAATGACCAGCTTTATGCTAAACCTCCCTCTTTCATGTGGGTGAGACAAGGCTGATGGTTCCCATACATGCATCTGAGATTGATCTGTGAGCCAGATGCTCGAGGACAAACATGCACAAAGGATATTGGCTCCACAGTGTGCTCCAGCAGTGGGAATGTGCTGCTTGCTGCCTTTCCCTTTCCTCAGCCCTGTGACTCAAATCCGGTTTAATTTCTCATCCCAGCAATGGGGCCAGCCCAAGGCTCAACAGGCGAGGGATGTGAGGCCTGTCCTACATTGTTTGCTCCTGCTGTGCCTGTGGGATCTGTCAGAGGAAAAAAGCCAAACCCTCCTGGAGCTGGCAGGGCTGGTGCATGCGACACAGGGCCCCCAGTCCTGGGACTGTCATGGGCACCAGAGGCTCAGGGCAGGATCACTTTGTGATGGGGCTCCTTGACTTTGCACAAGGGCCTGGAGGGACAGGACACAGGGAATGGCTTCACACAGGCAGAGGGCAGGGATGGATGGGATACTGGGAAGGAATTGTTCCCTGGGAGGGTGGGCAGGCCCTGGCACAGGGTGCCCAGAGCAGCTGTGGCTGCCCCTGGATCCCTGACAGTGCCCAAGGCCAGGCTGGACGGGGCTGGGAGCAGCCTGGGACAGTGGAAGGTGTCCCTGCCCATGGCAGGGGGTGGCACTGGATGAGCTTTAAGGTCCCTTCCAGCCCAAACCATTCCATGATTCCCTGTGCACAGGACCACGAAAACTCCTGGCTGACAGCACAGTGTGGATGTGCCTGTCCCGTGTCAGAGCAGCAGCTGATACCATTTCACTGTGTGGAGCACAGTGTCTTGCTAGACCTGAACCCATCCCAGATGACTGCATGTGAAATGCAGATCTGCCAGGGAATTTCAGGTATGCAATGTCCCTTTTCCCTTCTGGAACACTGGAAGTCATGAAAATCACACTGTGTGTAGTTAAAACTTTGTTTTTCCTGGGCTGCCATGAATTAACAGTTCCTTGCTAGATGTGTGGTGGGTGTGCTGCAGATCATCTGAATGATCCATATCCCAGCTTGACCAGGAAGGGGAATTTCTCAGCCACTGCTGTGCTTGGAAGGAAGAAAGGCCAGAGCTTTAAGGTCCCTTCCAGCCGCAGGAGCTGCTGAGCACGAGGCACCTATGAACCCAAGCAGCAATCCCCTCAAAATCAACCCTGACTGTCTTGTGGCCAGGAGGGAGGTCGATCATTCTGATCCCAAACTTCTCTGGCTGTGCTGGCTTGTAGGCTTTGTGTGAGAAGAGGAACATCCCATGGGACAGCGATGTCACGCTTGGATTGTTTTGCCTTTGAGCCTAGTGATGCCCACGTGTGTTGCCTCTTCCAGATGTGGTTGTGAGCTGGGGTCTAACTCCTGCAGCTGGAGGTGCAGGCACAAAGTGGGGGTCTGGGTTAAGAGAGGCCTAGGTTTGAGCTATGCTGAGATTCTAAATTAATTCTATTAATTCACGAGGATTTCTACCCCAGCAACCAAATTCACCTCTGAACCAAATTCACCTACAGCTCAGTTGGCCTGAACCTTCTGGCCCTGGCACTGAAGCAGCGAGTGGATCCAGGCATGGAAATGTCGAACTGGGAAAACAGGTCTGTTGGGACGACTCAGGCACACAGCAGGGAAGCTCTCTCGTTTTCCCCGGGGTACTCCGGGAGCTGGGAGCTGGCTCCTGCCAGGAGGAGGTGGAGCTGGAGGGACAGCACGGGGCTCTGTGCCAGGTGAAGGAGGATGAACCCATGCAATGCAGCCCGGGCTGGCTTTGTCGCTGGCAGCAGGGAGCCACCGCGGAGCAGCCCAGCCCAGGTGTGCTTGGAGTGCCGGTTTTCCCTGAGAGGGGGGTGGATTGAAAGGAGGGAACAATGCCCAGCCCCTGCAGAGGCTGCAGCAGCAGCAGAGCTGGGGCTCGTTCCCCCAGCTGAGAGCACGGAGCCTGGCTCAGATAACGCCCAGGCAGACGGATCCGTGCTGCTGGAAGCTGCTCCATCCCTGGAGCGGGACGCGGATGTGGCGGGCAGCCAGCGTTTATTGCTTGGCAGCATAAACAAAACAGCTGCTGCTGCTCAAACGGCCCTGAATGAAACCTCTCTGACTCGCTGAGCACAGTCGGACTCTGTCCAGCCCTCAGGAGTAGCTGGAGATGTAACAAAGGTGAGGCAGCTCCTGGCTGGATAACAGGGTTGGAGACACTTCCAGAGAGCTGCTGGTCCCAGCAGAGCCCTGTGCCGTGACTTTCCCCTGCTTGTGAGGCACAGCCAGGCTGGGAGCTGCTGCATGGTTGGATCCCATCATCTTAACAGCCTTTTCCCATCAAAATGAGTCTGTCTCCCTGCTGCTGCCTGTGGGCTCCAGGCGGGCTGTGGGCTCCTCTCCCTGCAGCCTGACGAGCTCCTGCTGGGCTCAGCCGGCGATGGAGAGGAGGCACAAGGGTGCATGAAAAAAGGCCCAGCCTGGGGGCTGAAAATGGCAAAAGCATCAGAAAAGGGGGTGGAAAGGAAGCTGCTGTGTCTGCTCCAGCCCCCAGCAGCAGGGCAGCTCCCTTCCTTCCCATCCTGCCAGCTCTTGCCTGTGCAAGCAGCTCGGAAGAGTTGTGACATTGATTTATTTAATTCTGAAGTAATGGATCACACCCAAACCATGCTTCTGTGGTGAGACAGTTGGTTGTACCTTTGGTGCCTGTTTCCTCTGACCATGCTGGTTCCTGTCTCACCTCCTCCCCTTAACAGAGCTTTTCTTTCCCAGGCACTGCCTTCCTTCACCTGGATCAGGGCCTGGAGCACACAGCCCTTTGGGACAGAAGGGGCAGCACTTTATCCCAATTTTTTGGACAGCGAGGAAAGCCAACTCCATGGAGAGTGACCAGGTAAGGGCAGAGAATACCTTAATCTTTAAAGTTTTGAAGAGATTTGTGTCTCCTTCAAAGCTAGAAGGCAGTGTGAGATCAGAGCTTTCCTCAGTCCCAAGTTACAAAGATACAAGAAGATCTGAGCCCTCGATTTGGACTCAAGCAGGGAATGCTCCTCACTGTTCTACTAAATACAGTCTCAAGTGTGGGCTGGGAAAACCTGCACCTTAAGCACACAGAGCACGCAATGGACACAGTGGATTTTATTCAGATTTATTGAAGCAGCTCCAGGCTGAGTAATAAACACACAAAACTGCTGTTTAAAAAAGAAAATAAATGTACAGAACCAGCCCGTGGGCAAAGTACTGTCACATGTTCTGACATTCCAGGCAACTGCTTGGGTGCTGTGAGTCCCAGTGGTGCAGTCCAGAGCCTGCAGCTGGTCAGGAGTGTCCTTCCTCCTTTCTAGTAAGTATCACTGAAACCAAAACAATCCCTCTGGTTCCTGCTCTGAGGTCACACAAGTTAGGAGGAAACTTGGAAACCTTTTGCTGTCTCAAGGGACAGCACAAGCTGTCAGCCCAAGGAGGTCCCTCTGTGCCTGTCTCCTCCCTGGCCTGACCAAGGGGATGGATTTGCAGAAGCGATTCAAAGCCAAAACCGTGTTGCCTTGAGCCCTGCTGGTGCTGACGGGATCCACGCTGGCACCCAGCTCACAGACTTGCCAGGTGGGAGGAGGTTCTCCTGCTGCCTGCGTGTTCCATCTGGGTCCTCAGTCAAGGGAAGCACTGGCAAAATCAGGTGTGAAGCCTGTGGTGCAGAGCAGAGTATTGTGAGACCAGTGCACAGGAACCCCAACCCCACTCCTCAGGCCTCAAATCCCAGAGAAATCCCGGCAGTGCCTGCTGATTTCCCTCTACAGACAGGAATTTTCTGAAGGTATCACTGGATATTTTATTACAGTAAATAATTCTATTTAGACAGTACAACTCTTGCAAGGAGAAAAGAAAAACCCTGCAGGGTCTGTGATTCACTGGCATAGTTTCTGCCAAAAGCCTTTAGAAAGGTTTAATTCCAGTTGCAAATGTTGAAAGTCAATCTCTGTGTAGCAGGAAAGCAATGGCATGAAAGGGACACCAGGGAATAATTAGAAGCAGAGAAACCCTGTGTTTATACATAGACAAGGCTTGTCTTATAAATGCAATTACCCACCATTCTGGGACTAAATCCCAGCTATAATCTTGTTCTGGCACCAGCTCCCAGCCCTGGCGTCCCACAAGACATTTGGGTGCCACTGGCAGATTAAGCGTGGCACCAGGAGGAGGAGGAGGCTGTGCTAAAAGCAGCAGCTGGATCCGGTGGCACCACGGGGTCTGTCCCAGCTCCTGCAGACAGCCTGCCTGCAAAAACATCGACTCCTCCAGCCTCCCGACCCAGGGACGACACCCAATCCTCGCACACAGCATTCCCCAAAATCTTTGCACAGGCCAAGATGCCAGGTTAAGAGTCTTGTTATTTATACTGATCTTCTCCCTGCAGCGTTTCAGCACCTAGAGAGACATTCTCTCTCCTGCAGGGCTTCAGATCCCAAACCACCAGCCTGGCAGTTCTGGAGCTGATGTTCACACAAGGCCGTTCTCTAGGACAACTCCAGTCCAGAGCCACGTGCATCTGCCCCTCGAGGTTTAACCTGATGCAGAGGAGCTCTGGATTGACCCACAACTTACCTTCCAGGTCCTTTGCACACTCAGGCTGACAGGTACTTCCAGGTGCTGACGAAGGCGGTGGGGATGAGGGAATAAGGCACCGTGGTGACACTGCTCCAGGTGTCAGATGAGGGGTCGTAGCAGTCCAGGGTCTTGCAGCGCTGAGCCCCGCAGTAGCCCCCCACCACGTAGAGCCTGTTCCCCGAGGTCACAGCGCGGCAGCTGATGCGCTTGGCGGTGACATCCCCGAACTTGGACCACTGGAAGGTGTCGCTGTGGAAGCGGTAAGCGGAGCTGGCGGAGAACTCCGTGTCCCCACCGATGACGATGATGTGGCTGCCCACCACGGCGGCGGCCGTGTAGCGCCAGGGCTGGGGGCAGCTGGCGGGCACCGTCCAGCGGTTCTGGCAGGGGTCGAAGCACTGCACCTTGGGCAGTTTGTTCTGGTTGGCGCTGGTGCCCCCGAAAACAAACAGCTTCATCTTGGCTCCCACCACGGCCGCGTTGCTCACGCCTTCCCGGAGAGGAGCCACCAGGGACCACTTGTCCAGCTGAGGGTCGTAGTGCTCCACTTGCTTGAGGGACACGGAGGGAGAGGCCGGGAAGGCCCCGCTCATGGCCGTGTGACCGCCCACCACGTACAGGCAGTGGTCCAGCTCGGCGGAGCCGTGGCCGAACCGTGCCACCAGCATGGGAGCAGCTTTGGCCCACTCGTCGTGGAGGGTGTCGTACACCCAGACATCCCTGGAAGCGCCGTTCTCGGAGCCCTTGCCGCCGGTGATGTAGACCTTGCAGCCAATGGCGCAGGCACTGCACTCCTTGCGGGGGCTGGGGATGTCGGCACGAGGGATGATCTCGCTGGTTTTATGGTCCAGCATGTAAATCTTGTCGCACATGAAGGTCTGGCCCCCAAGCAGCAGCAGGGCCTGGCTGACCTTGCGGGGCCGGGCACAGCACCCCGTCACCAGGCCGTCGTTCTGCAGGATCTTCATTTTGCATCGCACGGCGTCGGCCACGATCTCCTCCCCCAGCTTGTGGCTGGTCACCAGCTTCTCACAGGCCACCTGCTTCCGCAGGTAGGACTCGGGCAGCAGGGCCAGGCGGACGGAGCGCAGCAGCTCGGGCAGGACTTCGTGGCGTCGGGGCAAATCGTAGCGGATCCAGCCTATAACAGCTTCATAGACCAGCGTCTCATCCTCCACCTCCAGCTCCTCGCTCTCCACCAGCTCCAGCAGCTTGTCTTTGGGCAGTCGGAGGAAATCTTCAGTCTTGCAGAGCGAGGTGAAGTTGGCCAAGGCCATCCTCCAGGACAGCTCCAGCAGCCGCTCGCAGCAGTGGGCATCGGACAGCAGCAGCATGTTCAGGCAGTTCCCAGGGTAGAGATTCTTCTCCAGAAAGTCAGCCGAAGCATCCCGGATATCCTGGAACTGCAGCATGTCCCCGGCCTCCAGCAGGGACTCTGCGTTCTCCTCATTGATCAGCACCCGGGCTGAGTAGGCGTAGTCCAGCAGCAGCTCCAGCACCTCGGGGTGCAGGGAGTCGTGGAAGTTGACCTCGGCATCTCTGCTCTCCTTCAGGCCCCCGCTGAACATGGCGTTGAAGTAGCGGCTGCAGGCGGCCAGGACGGCGCGGTGGCAGGGGAAGCTCTGGTTCCCCGCCCGCAGCACCACGTCGGTGAAGAGGTTCTGCTGGCGGAGCAGGTTCAGTTGGGTGAGGAGGCTGTCGGCGTGGCCCGGTTTGTGGAAGAGGTGGATGTTCATGGAGCCGGAGCTCGAGCGGGATTTCCGGTTCTCGTGGCTGCTGACGGACATAGTGCTGAGGCCGCTCTGCGGGGCAAAACCGAAGAGTCAGCACGGGCAGCGCGGTCCCCGGCCCGGCACGGCCGGGGGTGCAGCGCCGGGACGGCGGCCGCGGAGAGGAGCCGGTAACGGGAGCGCGGTGGGGGCGTCCCGCAGCCGCTGGACACTGACCGAAACGGAGCACCGGGAGCTCCCGGACCAAACGCCGGTGCAGCGCACGGCTCCGCCGGGCCTCACGTAGTACCGGGGAGGGGGCGATGTGCGCTCCCGGTGATGCCCGCGCCCAGCCCGCCCGGCGGTCCCGCACCCAGCTCAGGGGTCGCGCACGCGGTCCTGCACCCAGCCCGCTTTCCCGCACCCGGCTCCGCGGTCCCGCACCCAGCCCGCGGTCCCGCACCCGGCTCAGAGGTCCCGCACCCGGCTCCGCGGTTTCCCACCTGGCTCAGAGGTCCCGCATCCGGACCCGCGGTGTCCCACCCGCCTCCGCTGTCCCGCGCCTGGCTCAGCTATTGTGCACTCGGCCCCACGGTTCCGCGGTCCCGCACCTGGTACAGTTGTCCCACACCTGCCCCCGTTATCCCGTACCCGGTTCCGTACCCGGTCCCGTACTCGGTTCCGCAC
>VXBT01009886.1:119966-131721 GCA_013400235.1 Oriolus oriolus | reverse complement strand
TAATTTCCTGCCTTTTTTTTTTTTTTTTTTAATAAAAAAAGGTCCATTGGCAGCTGCCGGAGCCTGGTGGAAGAGCTCCACCCGGTGGCATTCCACAAAGGCACAGCTGGAGCCTCAGCTCTGTGGGAAGTCTCGACTTCCAACATCTCTCCTTAAATGAGCAAGGCAGGCTAGGAAGGTTCACGCTGCTTCCAGTTGCAATTTCCTGCCCCTGTCGCCTCTAAGGAAGCACAGCTGTCACAAACACCACCACTGCTCACTCCTGCCCGAGCTCTGGGCATCAGCTCCGAGCCCAAACCCCAAAATACCTGGAGAACTCCCAGGACAGGGGTCCCATCCCCGGCTCAGATGCAGCACCAAGCGCCGAGCCCAGAGTGTGAACTCGCAGGATTCACCCCTAACCAGCTCTGTGTGACAGAACCGTGGCCATTGGGCTCTTTTAAGTGACAGAAAACACTGAGAGGTTGCCTTTATCTTTTGGGACAGACGGAAGCAGCTATTCCCCTGCAGTTTTACCCATTGTAGGAGATTCTTGATTTTCAGAGGATTCACCTGAATTATTTCTCTTATGAAGAGTGATAAAAATAGTCAACTACAAACAAACCCCTCTGCAACAGGCATCTGGATTCCAGTCGCAATTATGGGATATCTGGAATGACAATCATCGACCCAGGAAAGTTACAATACACCCTGCCTCACTAAAGGCACTTCTACCATGTGATAACTGGGCTCCTAAAGCTCAGTTATGGCTTAAGCAGCTTCAGAATTTGCTCCTCTTGATGCCTGGTAGATTCCAATCAGGGAGGAGATGGTCCCCAGGAGCCCCACTAACCATGGAGGGAACCTTCCTGCCCAGAGGAATCCTGGAGGCAGCCAGTGGATTGCGTTGGAGAGATCTGCTGTCTCCATGAGGATGCTCAGAACTTCAGCCTTCACCTGGGCTCTCAGCTTCTGCTGGCTCTGAGGTAAAGAAGGGCTGCTGGAAGAAAAGGTGATATTAGTGACAGCCCAGAATGTCCTAATAACTGTGATGGCTACAAGTGACAGATGTGGGTGATTTACAGGAGAGGGATTTTGGACAAGGACACGGAGGGACAGGACACAGGGAATGGCTTCCCACTGCCAGAGGGCAGGGATGGATGGGATATTGGGAAGGAATTGTTCCCTGGGAGGGTGGGCAGGCCCTGGCACAGGGTGCCCAGAGCAGCTGTGGCTGCCCCTGGATCCCTGGCAGTGCCCAAGGCCAGGCTGGACGGGGCTGGGAGCAGCCTGGGACAGTGGGAGGTGTCCCTGCCATGGCAGGGGTGGCACTGGATGGGCTTTAATGTCCCTCCCAACCCCAACCACTCTGGGATTGCATGATAAGCTGTACAGCCACAGAGGGAAATCGTACCACTTGTGCTGGCTCAGTTTTCTTCTTAACAGGAGCAAGATTCTCAGGGATCTGAAAAGAACAGAATCATTTCTCCTGCAGCACCAGACAGGAGGGTGTTTTTTCCTCTTGCGCTAACTGCCTCAGTGAGGAAGAGCACCTCCTACAGCTTTGTTGTATCCCGATGTCAGGGCGCCGGGATCATGCCCGCTCCCCCCCGTGCCCATCCCGGCCGTACCGCAGGATGCCCAGGAGCAGGGCACAGCCCCACAGCGCCGTGCTCCGCGTCCACCATTTCTGGGAGCCGGCGCGGACGATGCCGACATCCGCCGCCCACGCCAGGTGCTCGCAGGGGTAGTAGAGCTGGTTGGCCACGTTGCAGAGCACCGAGAGCCCCCGCACCAGCGCGTCCTCGCCCTGCGGGGAGCGGCACATGGGGCACGCCCGCGGCGGGGCCGGGGGGGGCTGCCGGGGACCCTCGGCCCCCTGCTCACCTCGGGGCCCAGCCCGTAGCTGCAGCTGTGCCGGAGCATGGCCAGGTCGTCGAAGAGGCGCAGGGCGGTGCGGCAGGAGCTGAGCCGGGCAGAGGCGGCCAGGAGCCCCCCGGGCAGCCCCGCGGGCCCGGGCAGCGCTCCCCCCGCCAGCTGGCAGCCGTAGGACAGCGCCCGGACCTGCGGGGACACGGCCCGGTCAGCGCCCGGCCCCACCGCCCCGGAATCACCGGGTGCAGAGGCCCAGAGAAGGGGATGCTGGAACCAGGGCTGGTGATCTCTTTTTCTCTCTTTCTCCGCTCTTTAGTCCTCTCTTTTTCTCCCTCTTTTCTTCTCTCTTCCTTTCTCTAATTCATCTCTCCCTCTTTAACTTCTCTTCCCTTTACCTAAACCCCACTGCCCTGTGCTCAAGGACTCCCACACCCATTTCCATCCCAATTTACCGATAAAACTTTCTGATTGCGGACCCCCTGCCTTTGCCGTTCCTTTCCACCAACGAGCGCTTACGAATCTCTCAGATGCTTCCTTCCCCTTAAGGGTGGGTCGCCACAGCAGAGTCGGGCCCCGTCGTTCACCGCCCGGTACCGGCGGGCTCAGACCCCCCTCCCCATTCACCGCCCGGTACCGGCGGGCTCAGACCCCCCTCCCCATTCACCGCCCGGTACTGGCGGGCTCAGACCCCCTCCCCATGCACCGCCCGGTACCGGCAGGGTCAGACCCCTCACTCACCGCTCGGTCGCGGCCCCGGTGCGTCTCCAGAGCGGCCATGAGCCCCCGGAGCGCGCCCGCCGCCATGGCAACACTTCCGGGTGTGACGTCCCGTGCGGGCGCGGGGCACGCCGGGAAGGAGGCGGTGCCGTCGCCATGGCAACGCGGCCTGGCTGCCCCGCGGCCCAGGCGGGCCCTGCAGGGGATGGTGCCCGCCCGGGGCTGGGTCCCGCTGTCCCGTGCCCCGCACGGCCTCCGCACCCCTCCAGCGAATCCCCCGTCAGGCCTTTTCTCACGCCCGGTTTCCCCGTTCTGGGGAGTTCTAGGCCGGCCCCGCCGCTGGGGAGGTGCTGGGCCCAGCCGGGGTTGATTCGAAGAAATCTCAGAAACCCAACTTTAAGAGGCCCTTGCTGACGGCGATCCCCGTTGTGCCCCGACGGTCCTGTGTCCACATGCACACAGATCCCCACATCCCCGTCGTCACCTGGGAGACAGGCACATCTTCCCCTGTCCCATGTTTAGAGACCTCCCAGCCCCCGGCGGAGTGATGGAAGGGGAACGTTCTGTGTGGAGACAGAGGGAAATCGGGCTCCCTCCGTCCTCCTACACCTTCCCGTACCCAGCACGTGGGTCCCACCCGCTTCCTCCCGGGCTCCAGTGGGTCCAGTGGCCTGGCACAGAGTCGCACTCACACTGCTGTTAATTAAAGCTGTTAGAACTACTTGGATATTTTGCTTTCTCTTTTTATAGCGGAGTATCACAGAATCCCAGAACATCCTGAGCTGGATCCCACAGGGATCAAACCCAGCCCTGGCCCTGCACAGACACCCCAACAACCCCACCCTGGGCATCCCTGGCAGCGCTGCCCAAACGCTCCTGGAGCTCTGGCAGCCTCGGGGCCGGGACCATTCCCTGGGGAGCCTGGGCAGTGCCCAGCACCCTCGGGGGGAAGAACCTTTTGAGTAAATCAAGCTTTTGAGTAAATCATCCTTTGAGTAAATCAATCTAATTTCATAAAACAGGTTCACAGCACTAAGCAGAGCCTCTCCCAGCCAAGCTTCTGGTGTGCAGCCTCTCTGGTCTGGGAGCTGGACTCGAGATCCTTGTGGGTCCCTTCCCACTTGGGACATGCAGTGATTCTGATTGTTCTACACTTGCTGTATCCTCAGATGCTGCAATTATCCCACCTGATGCGCCACATCCTTGTTCCACAGTCTTGTGACTCACCTCACTGGAATCCTTTGTCAATCCCTTTGTCATTTCATTACGTAAAAAGAATAAAATGAATGATTTCTGGGACATGAACCAGTGTCTTGATCTTTCTCCATTGCTACATTTGTTTTTAGAAGTTGTTTTTCATTTATTTTTGGGAGGAAGGAGAGGATTTTGATCAAAAGCTGGGCTTATGCAACCTCAGGAAGGGATGTGGTTAGAGCTGGTCATGGAAGGCATTAAGAAAATCCTCCTCTGACGTTGCCTCCTGTTTCTCCAGCAGTTACGAGAGGTCCCTTCATGCCATGGATCTGTGTTTAAGCCATTTGATTTACTAAATATGGAACAGATCACAGTTGAATTGGTCTTTTCCTTGGCCCTAAACTTCTGGAGCAGCTCCATAACTACCACAGGGAGTGATATTCCCGTAACTGCCCTGTGAATTTCTTCATTTGCCTCCTCACCCCGAGAGTTGTTTTCTGTTTGGGCAAAGGTTTTGAGCAAAATGGTGACAGCAGAGCCGGCCTCTTCCCGTCTTCAGGGGAAATGCACACAGCTACCTGTGACTGCAGAGCTTTTCTGGTGCTGCCTCCTAATGTACTGCCTCGAATTTAATTTTTATTTCTATTCCATCTGTCAGCAGATGAAAATTCTGTCACAACCACACAAGCCATGCTGGTGCCACACAGAAACAGCGACTCCCTAAAGACATGCTACAGCAGGTCCAGCCTTAATAGGCTTGGATTAATCACAGGGTGGCTTGGGGTAGCGGGTTTATACCCAGCAGAGCTCCAGCCTCCCCTTAACTCCCCCTCGAGTGTGCTCCTGAGCTACTTGACATGGGCCAGGGAGCACCAAACCCTGTCTGCTCCAGCCTCAGGTGGGAGCAGAGTCGTAGATGAGAAATATCCTGAAGGGAGAGGAAGGACAGGCAACCAAATCCCTAAGCCAGGGAACGCTGGAGGGAGGTTGAAGGTGATTGAAGTCCCCCAGAGAGGGTCAGAGGAGGAAAATTGTCATGGCTAGAGGTGCCCAGCCATGGTAAACATCTCTGCACCACCAGCAGAGAAGGCTGAGCATCTGCCAGAGACAGAAGCTGCTGCAGCTGCCCAGGGTGGAGTGACCCTTCAGGTAACAACACAGGGCTCAGATGCTGGGGCTGCCAGTTCAGTGGTGCCACCTGCCCCTTCCTCAGCCCCATCCCAGTGAGCTGGAAGCTGGTTTGTCTCCTCAGATGAAATGCTCCCACCAGGGGCTGCCCAGGAGGGCACAGAACCTCTGCAGGACTGAGCAGAGAGGCGAGTTCATGTCCAAGCCCAGAAGCCCACTGAAATCCCAAAGGCAAACTCCCAAGTGGGCCGTGTCCCCATGGAGACCCTGGAAGGGTCCTGTCCCCAGAGGAAGGTGATGTCCTCCCTCCTCCAGCGACTGCTGACGCACTCTGAGCTGCCCACACGGCGTGGGATCTCGGAGCCGTCCTTGTGCTCTGCTCTCGGCCCGTCTTCGTGTTGTCACAGGGAACATCTATTTCTCAGACTGAATGAGGACACAAGGAGGTGTTGTGACAGCAAGAATAAACACTAGGAGATTAGCCCAAAGGCGTGGGTGACACATCCCTCAGGATTGCAGGACCCACGGAGCGCCTCTGGGCAGGCACTGGGGTGGAACGGAGCAGGTGGGGTAGGGGGAAGCACAGAGGAAGGGCAGGAGATCAAACAGAGTGAGAGGCACCATCAGGGCTGTGTAGGGGATGGAATATTCCCTTATTATCTGTTTGGATTTTTGTGTCAAGGCCTGCAACCAAAGGTCAGCAAACAGTAGGACAGCAAGGCAGCTCTGCCCAGCTTGTGATGAGTGGGCTGTTTTCCTAGAGGTGAGCCCTGTGTTTTTGTTCAGTTGGTCACTCACATGGGTTTCCTGACTGCTGAGTTTGCACTAACTCTGTTTGGGATCTAGGTGTGTTGCAGAGGGATCAGTGGGGGCTGATCAGCCCCCTCCCTTGGGGGTTGAGCGAGCAGGGTGGCACAGCTGCCACTTCAGAAGCTCTTCTCAGGCGTTTCATGCTTGCTTTGATTCCTTGGGAGCCAGCCCTGAAGCCTTTGAGCACGGGGCTAGTGAAGTTTCACAACTGCTTCAGTCTGTGTGTGAGCAGTGCCTGGGCCCACAAGCCTCGTGCTTTCCTTTATGGGTTTGACTCTGTATTTCTCAGGAATGGGATGGTCTCTGCTCCACATGTGCTTCAAAGAAGCCGTGCACTCACGTCTTCCAAGTGCACACAGCCACTAACATCAGTCCCTCATGCCAGCACGTTGTTAAACACCTCCAAACACCTCAATTGCATCATTTGGTGGAGTAACAGGGACTTGCATCTGCTCCAGGTCCGCCCCATTACTTTGATGTGACCCTGAGGTGGCACTGCCACCTGTGCTGCTGCAGGAACAGCCACAGGGATAAGTGGTGGAATCACCCTTGGATGCACCAGCTGCCTGGGAGAGCTGTTACCGGGACTTGCTGTGATTATTCACTTTCTTTTCCATGTGGATTTTGGTCCACTTTCAGACAGGCAAAGCGAAACTGGTTTTGGAGTGAGGGTCTCTGCTTTCTGAACTCCTCTCCCACCCCTCCCAGCAGTGCCCCAGGAATGCCTGAACCGGGAAGGCCAAACAGGCTTCCTTTGATTCCCCCGCTGTGTGAAATCTGCCAGCGCGGTTGGTGGTGTGTGACACCCCTCCCTGCCAGCGGAGCCACCAGCACGTCCCGGTGTCACGTCGCCGGTGTCTGTGACTCAGAGATAAGATGAAGTCACGTTTTTTTTTCTCGGTCGGTTTAAAAACACGTCCCTCGTCACCGCGGCCCCGTCCCGGGCACTCCGTCAGCCTCACACGCATGAGGTCAACGCTAAAACATCGCTGCAAAACAGGGGCTCAGTCCAACCCCCGGCAAGGCCTGCAGGGTGGGGCCAGCTAGGAGCCGGGATAAATTCAGGGATTTTGGTGTAGCCTTTGCTCTTCCTCCTTTCCCTGGAAAGCTCCAGGCAGGCCCCAGCCTCCTGGAGCCGCGGGGTGAGCGTGGGCAGCGGCCATGCAGCCCCCGGGGCGGGTGCGGAGGCTGGCGGTGAGGCTGGAGGATGGCCGGGCCCACGGCAGCGGGGAGCTGCTGCACGGGCGGGTGCAGCTGGAGCTGCGCGGGGCGCTGCGGGTGCGGGCGCTGGAGGTGTGTGCCCGGGGCCTGGCCACCGTGCACTGGCTGGAGACCCTCAGCATCGGCCTCAACGTCGTCTACCGGGACTACACGGCCTGTCAGACCTTCCTGCACCGCCGCTGCCAGCTCATCCCGGGTAAGGCCGCGCCACGGGGCACGTCTGTGTGCCAGGGCGTGGGGTTGGGACCCCCTTGGGTGGGTCTGTGTGTCAGGATGTGGGGTTGGAACCCCTTGGGTGGGTCTTGTGTGCCAGGGCATGGGGTTGGGACCCCCTTGGGTGGGTCTGTGTGTTGGGACATGGGGTTGGGACCCCCTTGGGTGGGTCTGTGTGCCAGGGCGTGGGGTTGGGACCCCCTTGGGTGGGTCTGTGTGCCAGGGCGTGGGGTTGGGACCCCCTTGGGTGGGTCTGTGTGTTGGGATATGGGGTTGGGACCCCCTTGGGTGGGTCTGTGTGTCAGGATGTGGGGTTGGAACCCCTTGGGTGGGTCTTGTGTGCCAGGGCATGGGGTTGGGACCCCCTTGGGTGGGTCTATGTGTTGGGATGTGGGGTTGGAACCCCCTTGGGTGGGTCTGTGTGCCAGGCTGTGGGGTTGGGACCCCCTCAAGTTGCAGGTGTCCCCTCTGAGGAGCCTCTGCCCTGGTGGGTATTGCCGACCCACTCAGGGCTGTTTGCCCCTCTTCTCACCTCAGCCGAGGGTTTCTGTCTCTGCCACTGGTTTCCAGGAGGCTGATGGCACACCCGGGGCTGGGGAGCACCAGAGATTTGTGCCTTTTGTTGTGTTTGTACAGGGAAGAGCAAACACGAGTGTCTGTTCACAAGTGGGGCAAGAGCACTTAGTGCTTCAGTCAATGTTTGTTTTCAGGTCCCCAGTGCTGGGGCCGCGTGCCCAGCTGGCACGTTGCTTAGATGTGCTGCAAGAGGACAAGCCACTTGCATGCCACAAGCCATTCTTTGTGTGCTTGGGATGAAATGATCCAGAGCTGAGGGATATGGGATGTCTCAACTGTCCATACGCTCATTAGCTCTGGCTTTTCTTAGGAACATGCACGTCTTTCATCCTCCCCTCCAATAACAGTGTCACAGCCATTCCTCTGTTGCTTTTCCTCCGCCTTTCCCTGTTTCTGATGGCCTTGTTACTACCCAGCCCTGGAGATGGCTGCAGGACTTATGCTGAGGGCATTTAACTGTGTCAGTGGCCAAGTGCAACCCAGAGAGTGGTGCCAACCCAGAGAGGCTGCAGGAATAACCTTGAGGGAGGGAAAGAGGACCTGAGTTGCCCTCCTGGAGGTGTTCCTGTCTCTGGACTGCACTGGGGCTTCATTTTCTCTGTTTCTGGATGACTGTGCCCTGCCATCTGCTCCAAACACCTGCACTGCTCTGGATGTCCTGTCTTTTGGCAGCAGCTCTTCCACACTGTGCCTAAGGATGTCCCCTTGGCAGCTGCACCTCTACAAAGTGTCCAAATTACAATTAAGCCCTTGCCCTGGAGTCCAGCAGCGAAGGTCCTGGGCACTTGGTCATGCAGCACTTGGTCCATGTCCCGTTAGCTCTGAGGTGACAGGGTGAGTTTTAGCCCCCATTATCCCTGCTGGGAATGTCTGTAGGGAAGGCACAAGCTGCTGCCAGCATGTTTGGATTCTGCTGCTGGGACTGTGTGTGATAGGAGCCCCTGGAGCCATCTGGGGAAGGGCATTTGGCCAAGGGCTGCAGGAACTGCGTGAGCTGCTCGGCCTCTCGGCACCCTGCACACCTGGAGCTCGGAGCTGATGGTTCCTGGCCCTCACTCAGCGCACAGGGAGTGCTGAGCTCGGCTGCCTGGGGGGCAGAGAGCCTCACCAGAACTTGGGGGCTGGGATTTTATTGTCTCTGTCCGTACACAGATTCCTTTTCTGCCTTGCGAGTGGGACACGTGCGATCACCAGGGCGTTTTAAGGCAGTGAACAGCAGAGAGGGGCTGTCCTGCAGCCAAAATAACTTCCTTTGGATCCCACTGTCCCCTGTTCTGTCCCCAACAGCAGCGTGAGGGCCTTCCTGATGTCAGCTGGTGAGAAACGTGCCACCATCCGACAGTCCCTGTGACTGCTCCTTTCTTGTTGCTTCTCCATGAGATCAGCTGTGTCTGCGTGGTGTTTAAAAAATGCAGGTTTTGTCATGGTAACAAGGCAGTGCAGAGGAGGGAAGCCGGGCACAGATAAGCGCCCTCCCTTCTGCTCTCCCCTCAGCTGAGTTTATCTGCAGTTTCCTGGCAGGGTGGTGAGTGCTGGCACTGGGGTGCTGCGCTGAGAGACAAGAAAAAAGTGTGCGAGAAGGATGTTCAGGCAGGGCCTTTAAACGTGTGTTGTGTAATCATCTGAGA
The DNA here is from genome assembly GCA_013400235.1 of Oriolus oriolus. Taxonomy (NCBI): domain Eukaryota; kingdom Metazoa; phylum Chordata; class Aves; order Passeriformes; family Corvidae; genus Oriolus; species Oriolus oriolus. The sequence continues at coordinate 122,380 of VXBT01009886.1, read as the reverse complement.
GAGGGAGCAGGAGAGAGGAAAAGACAGGAGGTTCATGGGCAAAGGCAGCACAAGGAGAGCCCTGGACTCTTCTGTGTGAGGTGATGGGAGGGTGCCCTAGGAAACATAAATAATTGTTGTGCAGTGATGTTTTCTGTCCAAGGATCCTGCAGCACTTCCCAAAGGTGTAGTTCCTGCCCTGGTGAGAGGCAAACATCCAGAAGCCATTTTATTCTCATGGAGACATCCAGGAGAGTTATGGCATCAAGGCTCTCCTCCCACTGCGGGGTGGCCCTCAATCAGCACCTTAATCCTTGTCCATATACAACAGTCCCAAATCTGGCAGGGATGGAGCTGGTTCCTCAGTCTGGGAGCACATGCTTGTGCCAGGCTCTGTGTTGTCCCATCCCATCCCCACGCTGGGCTGCTGCCTTACCTATTTACCTGCTGCATTCCCTTCTCTCTGGCGTTCCAGGGCCCCTCGTGTGACTCCGGGGTCGGTGGGGAGAAGCCACCAGGTCCCAGCAGCGGGTCAGGGAAGGAGCAGCCCCCCATGAGCCCGGCAGGGTGTCATATCCTGCTGGGAGCGGCTCCAGCCTGGCCAGACTCTAGATGGGGCTGAAGAGTTGGAGATCGTGCCTTGTGTGCTGTGCCCGGCCTGGCCTGGGCTTTCCTTGGGCACCCAGGACCATTCCTGAATGGAGAGCCCTTGGCTGTGCTCCCACGGTAGCTGCACCCGGAGATCCCAGCAGAGAGGAGAGGCCCTCTCCGGGCGCTGGGGTCCCAGAGGGGTCAGAGAGGGGCTGCCCTCCCTCCCCACGTGGAGGCAGCGAGGGACAGCCGAGGGCATCGCGTGCGCTGCCACGGGAGGGAGGTTCGCAGGGATCCGCATCCCGTGGGCGAGGGCTGAGTCACGGCCCAGGGGTGTGTGCGAGAGGCGGGAGGAGGAGGAGGAGGATACCAAGCAAAGAGAGGGGCCCAGCCAAGGCTCCGGCCCCTCTCAAGAGCCTCCCCACCTCTAATGTCAATGCAGGGACACCAGGCGCCTTCCCAGAGCCGGTGTCACCAGTTAACTCGTGCTGTGACGTGCCTTCCTTCCTCCTTTCCCTCTCCCTCTGCAGCGTTTGCTATGATTCATGTTTGCCCGTGGCAGCAAATGCTCGTGCACATAAAACAAACCACAGTCCCCTTCCCCTGGGGAGGGAGACAGACAATTCCAGTCCGGCCTTGGAAACAGCTAAAGCAGTGCCAGGCTTCAGCCCAGCTCATTTTTTAAGTGGCTGCGATCAACTGAGTTCAGCACAGCAGGTCCCACCTGGCGTGGCTGGGAGCAACTCAAAAATCCCCAAAACTTCAGGGGCCAAATGCTGAGTAACATTTTTAATGCCTGTTCTGTCTTATCCCCTGCCTGTGCTGGGGGTGCAGGGCTCTGGTGCTCTGCAAACGTGACAACCATCACTAAAGTGGAAGTTTCTGGGGCTGCATTAACCCTTTTGGGGAGCACAGATTCCTTTCTCCTCTCTTTGATAACACCTCAGGGCGCTGCTGATGGTGATGTCCACCCTGGGAATCACCAGTTCCCAGTTTCCACGCTTTCACCCCGGCTGAGCACCGGCAGTCACGGATGCTGCCGGCGGAGCGAGTCCCTGTGCTGCTCCTGCCCATGCAGGTGGAATTTATCACTGGGTTTTGGACACCAATCCCAGCAGGAGCTGGTGGAAAACTGGCGCTCGCCTGGTTAACAGGCGCAGGGAAGAGGATTGCTCACCCTGTCGTTGCACAAGCTGAACCCGAGCCAGTTCTTGATTTCTTAGAACTCAGTGAAGTGATGTCCCAGACATCACCGCGTCACCACTTGGCCGGGCTGTGCCGTGTCAGGAGCCCAGATCCAGTTGTGGCCTGTTCCGAGCCCTGGGAACAGCCCTTGGGAAAGGCAGGATGTGGGTCAGTGTGTGGCGTGGCCCTCGGCTCTGGCCTGCGGGCACTGGAACAGGAGGGGCTGCAACTCCAAGTGAGGAATCCCCTCTGGCCATAGCCAGTGGGTGGGATGTCAGGGTTGGAGCTGCAGGGGGGGTTCGAGGGGCAAGGACGGGGATTTTGCGGGGCAAGAATAGAAGCTGGAGAGGGAGGTTGAGAGGCAAGGATGGGAGCTGGAGGGGAAATTTGGGGGTCAAGGATGGAAGTTAGAGGACGACTTGGGGGTCAAAGATGGGGATTTTGAGGGGCAAGGATGGGGATTTTCGGGGTGAGGTTAGGAGCTGGAGGGGGAGTTTGAGGGGCAAGGATGGGAGCTGGAAGGGGATTTTTGAGTGTCAAGAAGAGGAGTTGGAAGGGAGTTTTGGGGGGCAAGGATAGAGTTGGAGGGGAAATTTGGGGGGCAAGGATGGAGCTGGAAGGGAAATCTGTGGGGCAAGGACAGAAGCTAGAGAGGGCTT
>VXBT01009886.1:99430-119540 GCA_013400235.1 Oriolus oriolus | reverse complement strand
GCGATGGGCGCTGCCCGCGTCCACTGGACCGAGTCCCGCAGCGCCGGCTCCAGCACCGCCTACACGCAGAGCTACAGCGACCAGGTGGAGTTTCTGAGCCACCGCGACACGCTGATGGCACCCCCAGGTACGGCATCCCCTGCCCAAGGGGCACCCCCTGGGTGCGGCACCCCCTGGGTGCGGCACCCCCCGGTCGGCGGCCGGAGCGGGGGCGTGGGGGCACCGGACACGCCGGGGGCTGAAACGACGCCGGTGTGGGGCAGCCTGGACACCCCGGCTGTTGGGTGCTCCAGACACCCCAACCGGCTGAAATCTGGGTGCCTGGGGCAATCGCCGATGCTGGGTGCGTGGCACCCCGAAACTGCAGAAGTCTGGGTGCCAGGGACAGCTTGGCTGCTGGGTGCCTGACACGCCAACAAGCTGAAATCTGGGTGCCGGGGGTGCCTTAGGGTCTGAGCGCTCTGGGGACGGGCTGTGTAGGTCCCTGCAGACACCTCACGTTCTGGGTGCACCCCGAAGTCTTGGGGTGCACAGCTGGACTCTGCTGCTGTGCAGGGCACCTCGGTTAGGGACGGCTTCCCACAGGACTCCCCCTTTTCTCTGAGCTGTTCGTGGCAGGGAAGCAGTGTTGGAAAGCTGTGAAGGTTCAGGAGCTTGTTTTGAGCGGGGGGGGCAGGGGGGGGTTGGCCTACATGGTCCCCAGAAGTCCCCTCCAACCCTGGGGTGCAAAGTCTCGGGGACACGGAGGCTTGGCTGGCCACTCTCCCTCCAGCTGGGCATCTTGGGCTCTCACACCAAAGCTGTGGAGCAGGGTGGCTGTGGGATGAAGCAGAGCCCACCTGGGGAAGCTGCCAGGCTCTCCGAGGAGGTGCCCCTGGGTCTTGCATGTCTGCAGACGCATGGAATGCAGACAGTGCCCAGCTCCTGTGTCACAGCTGCTGCAGCTCAGCCCTGGCAGAAACATTGCTGTGCCCTCGTGCTGCTCCTTGCTGGGTGCTGCACACCTCTGTGACTCGCCCGGGGAGGAAGTTCTGTGGGAAGGAGCTAATCCTCCTCAATCTGTTTCACCCACAGACAATGGTGAAGCCACCGTCCTGCAGGCAGGAAGGCACGAATTCCCCTTCACCTTCCAGCTCCCTGAGTAAGTTGGCATTTTTGGGGGGGAGAGGACATCTTGAAAACGAGGTTTTTTTGAGCGAAGCTCTTCTAAAATTGTTGTTCATGCCCAGGACCCTGGCCACCTCCTTTGAGGGGAAGCACGGCAGTGTGCGCTACTGGGTGAAGGCCAAGCTGCACAGACCCTGGTCGACAGTGAAGAAAGCAAAGAAGGAGTTCACTGTGATTGAACCCATCGACATAAACACCCCTGCACTGCTGGTGAGCTCCTCCTGCTCCACCCTGGAGCTCTGGCATCCAAAACTTACCCGGGAAACCCATGGGGAAGGTGTCTGCCTCCCCTTCAGCATTACAATGCAAGCCTGGTTTCTAGAGGGAATATTTTCCCCCATGTCCCTTGTGCCCTCCAGCATTAGCTGGGCTGGGCAGAGGTCAGCTGTGCCTCTTTGTTTTTGGAAACTTTAATGCGTTGCAACAGCTTCTTGCATCAGATACCTGAGAAGTTGCCGATGCTCCCCGGCAGGTTCTTGGTGCCAGGGAGGTGATTGCTTTGAGTTTCATCCTTAGTTACTAAATAGCTTGAATATTTCCCTTTCTCCAGGCTCCCCAGGCAGGTGCTAAGGAGAAACTTGCTCGTGCCTGGTACTGCAACCGTGGCCAGGTCTCTGTGACTGCCAAGATTGACCGAAAAGGCTACACCCCAGGTGAGACCGGGTGCCGGGGCCCTTGAACCTCGGTGGGCCCTGGGGTAGAGCCCAGAGGAGGGGGTTTGGGTCACTGTGAGCTGGCATGAAGTCAGAGAGCTGTAGTGCGTGCGCCTGATGTGGGACGCTCCTCCTGGGTGAACCCGCGTGCCTGCCCTGTCGGACAGCATGGCCAGCCCTCGGTGGGCCTGTGCAGCAGTTCCTTGGGGCAGGACTGGGCTCTGCCTCGCCTCCTCCAACGTGTGTGTGTCTGTTCTGGCAGGTGAGGTCATCCCCATCTTTGCCGAGATCGACAACTGCACGAGCCGCGCCGTGGTGCCCAAGGCAGCCATAATCCAGACCCAGACCTTCATCGCCCGCGGCACCAAGAAGCAGAAGAAGTCGGTGGTGACCAGCATCACTGGGGACCCCATTCCGGCCGGGAAGCGCGAGGTGTGGCACGGACGGGCGCTGAAGATCCCGCCCGTGGGGCCGTCCATCCTCCAGTGCCGCATCATCCAGGTGGAATACTCCCTGAAGGTGAGGAGCTCTGCAGGAATTCCCTCCTGCCCAGCTCGGGGGAGATATCTGCCCCTCCAGACTGGGAAAACGCCACCACCTAAGCTTCCCTGCTGCTCTCTGTCTCTGCAGGTTTGTGTGGATATTCCTGGGACGTCCAAGCTGCTCCTTGAACTGCCTCTTGTCATCGGGACCATCCCGCTGCATCCCTTCGGGAGCCGCACCTCCAGTGTCAGCAGCCAGTACAGCGTCAACCTGGACTGGCTCAGCACCATCCCAGAGCAGCTGGAGGGTGAGCATCTCCTTCTCCCTGGGATAAACCCCCTGCTCAGGGCAGCGAGGCTCAGACAAAGTTCTTGACTGGGCCAGTTTTGCTTTTTTTTTTAACTTAATTTTTTGGTTATGGTGCTGAATCTCCTGGGTTCCTTCCTCAGGGAGCTGGGAGGGTTTGGGAAAGAGTGGGTTTGAAGCCCTTTTATGTGAGTGTCCCCCCATTTATGGATAGTGTTTGCTATTCCCTGATGGTTCTGCTTTCTCTTCAGCCCCCCCTGAGTACTCAGCAGTCGTGTCCAGCCCAGAGGCCGAGCAGAGCCTGGCTCCTCCGTGCCGCAGCGAGCTCGGGGACATCCTGGAGGGTCCCTTCTTTGCCTACATCCAGGAATTCCGCTTCCGACCACCTCCGCTGTATTCAGAGGTGATGAATCCCTCTGGGCTGGGAGGCTGGTGGAGATGGCTGGGATGTGCCACTGTGGAGGTTTTTGACTCTGAACTTGGCTGTGCAGGTGGATCCAAACCCCGCGTCGGAGAACATCCGCCCGCGCTGCATGACCTGCTGAGAGGAGCGCATCGGCTGCGTGTGACAGCGTGACAGTCCCTTGGGATGGCAGCTTGCACCCTCACAGCTCTTCGGTCTGGAAACGGGGATGTGGGACCCCGGCTCCGCTCGCCGCCCTCGGCCGCTCCTGTCGTGACTGTGCCACGGGCCCAGAGCCAGCACGGTGCCGTGGCCCCGGGCAGGGTAGGAGAACACGAGGGGCTGGCGGTGCGGAGCGGCTCCGTGCGTGGCTGGGCAGGACACGGAGGGTTCGTGACTGCCCCGGGATTTTGGGGTTAGGACAGGGAATACGAGCCGAGATTGCTCTCCCCTTGCCTGCAGTGCCGTGCTCCGAAAATTTCTGTCAGCTCCTGGTGCGGAAAACAGGAGCTTGAAGGCGTTTCTCAGGATTCCTGGAGAATGTTTGGACGGTGCTCGGGGTTGGGCCCGGGGCAGTGCAGGTGCAGCCCTTCGCCTGTGGCTCCCCAGGACTGCAGGTCCCCAAGGCAGTGAAAGGCCCTTTTCTGGCTGGATGAAGCAGGGCCTCAGCCACTGCTGATAATCTTTGCCACAAGCCTGTGGGTGCCTGCGGGGGGAATGGTTTGAGCCACTTAACCAAACTCTAAAGGCCTCCAGGGGCTGATGCAAGGATTTGGGGGATGAATTTATGATCCGTGGCAGGGTTTTGGTGCTATTTACTGAACAGGAAAGCTGGTTCCTGAGTGTCAGCACCGAACCTGCACAGTGTGCTGGTGCCTCCCCCATCATGGGGCTGAAACCAGCCCCTAAACTGGTACCAGCAGAGGGGGTTGGAACTGTGGCTGGTGGCCAAGGAAGAGAGAGGGAAGCCCAGTCGAAGGCTGGTGGTGCTGATGGGAGATGTGGAGTTGGGATGAATCCTTCAGGGCTGGGAGTCCTTGATGCTGCGCCCATGGAGGGGTCGGGGGCCCTGGTGGAGTGAGGACACAGCAGCAACCTGCGCTCACTGGGGTGGAAACCAGCGTGGCAATGGTGAGCTGATGTTGTGAGGAGCCTCAAGAGTGTGCCAGGGGCTGACCCCGCTCGCTGCAGGGGGACCCGAGCAGAGTTTGGGTGCCGAGGACCTTTGCATTCCCTCCCTGAGACAATCCCTGGCCGTGCACAACCAAAGCCAGCGTGCCTTGGGATCTGTGCCGGGGTTGCTCAGATGAGTCTTTTCTATCTGTGAACACTTTTGTAATGACCACTCTTTGTCTCTACTCTTTTTGTACGACTTTTTGGTGGGAAATTTTTTGTCTGAAATAAATCCTTTAAAATGAGCTGTTGCCTGGGTACTTTTCTGTTCCTTTTCCTGCTTCCCTTTGTCTGGAGCCATACTGTGGCTTCTGGGAGGTGGGAGTGTGGTCCCTGCCCTCTGTTCACTGCCCTGCAGGCACCCAGCTCCACCCTGCGCCCAGTCCTGCACTGGGATTAACTGGGTCACTCGGCCGGCACTGGTCCCCAGCAGGATTGGTCCCTTGAGCCTCCAGCTCCTCCACATCCATGCACTTCTGGCACTTTCCCCCTTACCTGGGATGCAGAGCCGCGAGCAAACCTGTTGTATTTTTCCGCACTTGCTTCCCATTTGTGTCCAGGCGCTGGGAGGACAGACACATTCTCCTCCTTCCTGGAAACCTGGCAGGGACCCAGCAGGTCCAGCTGGGAGCTGGGACACTCCTGAGCTGCCTCAGCCTGTCCCAAGGAGGGTTGGGATCAGCCCCATGCTGTGCTGCCTGGGAACTGCTGCTGTGTGGGAACAGCAGGGAGGGTCTTTCACCTGCTTCCTTGGGCTGGAGTTTGGTTTTTCACAGCATTTCTGTGCTCCACATCTCCACTGAGCGCGGCAAATCGTGGTACGTGCAAGGCAGGGCTTGGATCAGGGCTTTAGTTTTGTCTTCTATGGACTGTGCTGCTCAAAAATACTGCCACTGGAATGTGATTTCCACCCCCCCCCCCTTTATTTATTTTTTTTTGTTTGCCGAGCTGCTCAGCCCCGCAGCTGCATCAGAGCACGTGCTCCTGCCCTGGGCCATGGGAGAGAACTTGTCCCTGGGTTTGCCTGCGAGAACCTGGTGCTCCTGCAACCTTTATTCAAATCTGGTTTTTATTTGGCATCCTCGGTGCTCTGATTAATTTTTCCCGGGGGAGGATTAACCAGCCTCGCAGGGAATTTGTTTGCACCCCCGTTTGGGGGGATCGTGTCTGGATCTGCCGCTGGCAGCAGCAGCCGTGGCTGGTGTTGTGTGGCCTCTCGGGGGATTTTTGGTGACATCAAAGGGGACACGAAGCACAGCGCTGCACCCCTGTGACCAGGCTGATCCCAGCCGGCTCCAGCCTGGCACAAGGGAGCCATTCTGTGCCGAGCAGCAGGGATGGCCGGGGGCTGCTGGTCAGCCCCGGATCATCTGCCCCGGCTGCACAAGGGGATGTTTATTCCCCAGGCCGGAGGGGGAGGCGAGCGCCCAGCACCCCGTGTCTGTCCTGCTGCGTCCTTCTGGGAAACCGCATCACCCAGTGACGGGGACAGGCCATGCCGGGCTGGGGAACCCAACGCCGGTGGGCAGCGCTCCCAGTGCCCGTGTGGGAGCGATCTCTCCAGCAGGGATTCTTGCAGACACCTCCAGGTTTTTCTCGTACACTCGGGCAGTAGCGCAGCGAGTGGCGGGGCATGGCCAGGCTGGGGCTCCTGCCAGGAAAGGGCTGCACTCCTGAACTCTGAATCCTGGAGGGGCTAAAAATACCTCGTCTGGACATTTGGAGCCGGGGCATGGTGCAGACCCTTCCAGGCAGCGCTTTCACAACTGCTGGCAGCGCTGCCGGTGCTCCCTCCAACCTTCTGTTGTTTATCTGCCCCGGCTCCAAAGTCCTGATTGAACAGCCCGGGCTGTTCCAGCTTTATTGGCACGGGGGATTTGGGGCTCCCTGGGGGTCCGCTGAGCCGGAACGGTCCCGTGCCCTGCGCGGCGATGCCGCGGCAGCACCGAGACCCGACCCCGGGCGGGAGGCGCGTGATGCAATTACAGTGCCGGGATTATTTATAGCTCTTGGCCCCGTGCGCTGGAAAATGCTGCCCAGGCCATCCGTCAGAATCTGCTCCTTCCGAGGGGCACGGAAACCCACCTTCAGCCCCTGCTCTGCTCCTTATTTTTGCCTTTCAGTCCCAAAATTGTGAGACCCTTCTGCCCCGGCCGCAGGGCTGTTGGGAACCCCCTCCCCACTGCAGCTCAGGGCTCTGCAGGGTGCTGAGACACTCCGCTCCTGCGGCCTCTTTCTGCAGCATTTGGGGGCGGCTCCCCTTTCCCCCCAGCCCTCCCCATCCCTGGATGATGTTCGGTCCCATCACGGTGGCCACAGCCCTCAGCTGAGGCTGTTGTCCTGTGGCCAGGGGGTCGGTGGCGGGAGCGAGCGCGGCCGTGCCATGGCGAGGGTGACACGCGAAGCTTGTGGCCGTCCCGGCGCTGGCAGGGACAGAATGTGCCGGGGCCGGCGCAGCCCTGCGAGGGCCGGGATTAGCTGCGCCGCTGCTGCCTCCGGCCCGGGCGCCCGTCCAGCTCCCAAAACAAGCACCGCCTTCCCCCATCCCAGCTGGGCTGAGCCCTGCGGGGTGCAGCTCACCCCAGAACCTGCCGAGGGGCACCCACCGGGGGCCGCTCTGTTTACACGGTCGGTGATGGTAAATCTGGATTTTGGCCGAAGGGGGATGCCCCGCTCTGTCCGTGCGCTGGGGCCGGGGTTCAGGCACTGCCCAAATTCAGCATCTTTGCGCCGGTGGAGTGCTGGGCTTGCAGCGCTCGCACCCTGAGGAGCAGCGGTCGGTGCTGGTGGAGCTCAGGAGCAAGGGAACCTACCCAGCCCCGCGTTGCGGGGTCCCCGAGCACCGCGGGGACACGCACAGTCCCCAGCAGCACCAGGCCTTGCTTGGAGTTTGCTCCAGCCTCCGGCGCTGCCGAAGCACCAGGGCTGAGGACGGCATGGCTCGGCCCTGGCAGCATCTTTGGGGTCTGGGGCTCGGAGGCTCCCCTTGGTGCGGCACAGCTGTGCCAGGGCTCCGGGAAGCAGCCGTGCACCCCGACATGCCGGGGCGGCATCGCGGCCGCCCTCCGCCCGCTGACTCAGCCGCCTGTTTGCCGGAGCTGCTCCCGCCCACGGAAACAGCAGGCAAAGTCCCCGCATCCCTGCGCCGGGGCTTTCCCCGCCGGCTCGACAGGAATCGCAGCTTTTCCCCAGCCTGGTGCGGGCAGCGAGCCCCTCCAGGTGCGGGGGGAAGCTGCGGAGAAGCCGCAGGTTTCTTTATTCCAAACCGGATTTTTTTTAATGTCCAAACCCGGGGTCTGGAGCAGCCGGATGGCCGTGTTGTACGTGCCACATGTCCCGTGCCCTGTGAGCGTCGTGCCAGCAGCATGGTGGCATCACCGGGACACCCCACAAACCCCGACGGTGACCGGTACTGCCGGCGTTGTCTTTGCAGCAAACCTCCACCTTTATTCACTATATCAAAACCAACCCCTTGTTTTTTGGGTCTGACCTCTCATTTGGGGTCCCTCGCTGTTGGCACTGCCCGGCCCCTCGCACAGTCACTCCTCGCTCCCTCCCTTCCTCGGGCAATGGAAAATTTTTATGACTTTTTGACTTTTCTCCAGTTGTTTGGGAGCGAGGAAGGGGCCGGTGCGGCGCACAAACATGTCTATGTATAAACACTGGGGACCGCGCCAGGGATAGAGCAGCCGGCACCGGCCCCTCCCCACGGAGCCGGGTGTCCCCTCTCCCGCCGGGACCCCAGTGTGGCGTTCCATGCCCGGTGACCCGGAGCTGTCCCCGTGGGGACGCAAATATTTTGGCTTTGTTCACAAAAAACCCAACAACACTAAAAAAATAATAAAATCTCTCCCTCCCGGATCATCCAGCGGCGGCACGTGATGTGTTGGCACACAAACAGGGAGCTTGGGGACAGCCGGGGACGGGGCACGGCTCCCACGCCACGCGCGGGGACGGGCAGGGATGTGCGGGTGACTCGGCCGTGCCCTGGGCCAGGGATGTGGCGCGACGGGACTTTGCTCTCAGCGCCGCTCCGCACCCCGGGTTTGCCGTCACTCCCAGGCGCCGCTTCCCAAATCACAGAGAAGTCCCCGTCCAGCCCCGGGTGGGTGCGCGGCCCCCGGCACGTCCAGGGGGACGTGGCACGGTGACATCCCACGTCCTGACCCCCGCAGATAAAACCTTGTTCGGGTGGCATTTGGCACCAGGGAGGAGCGAGTGGCACCACAGTCACTGGTGAGCCTCTCTGGGGGTCGGTGGGGACACAGCTGTCCCCAGCTGAGAGGCGAGGAGCGCAGGGCTGTCACCCTCACTGCTCCCTGCCACCCAGCCCTGCTTCTGGGCAGGAGTGATGGGGCAGCCCTGTCAAACCCCACGGCTCTGATCCCTCCTCCCACGCCCCAACCTCAGAGTCTTCAGAAACCGGGTTGTGCTCCTTTTTTCTTCCCTATCGCCCTGCAAGAAGCAGCAAATTTGAGCTGATTTCAACAAAAAAATCACAGACGAAGCTCAGTTTGGGGGGATAACCGTCCAAGCCAGCTCGCAGGGCTGTCCACACATCACCAGGAACCTGCAACGAACCCCCTCCCCATTTCCCAACCTCATTAGCAAGCCTGGACGAGGTTATCTTTAAATGCGAGGGGTTGTGTGGAGCAGGGAGAGGGATTTTCCTGCTAAGCAGCTGTGTAAATGCCACCGCATCCCGGCCCAGCGATGGAGGCAGCGATAGCCCGGGGGTCCCGGCTGGTTGGAGGTGGCTGCACCGGGCAGTGCCGGTGGGGAGGGCGGCGGCGGCGCCGCCGGACGGTCCCGGAGGGGCTCGAGCCGGTTCCCTCCGCTTTCCCGGCGGTTTTGGCGTGTGAAAAAATGAGGGAGAGTCAATCTGCCTGCAAAAAGAGCTGGTAAACACCCCGGGAGCGGATCTGGGAGGAGGGGGGTTGCTCTTGGTCCTGTGTTTATCGCCTCAAAGCCGGGCTGGCGGCTTGCTCTGGGGTGAGACAGATGGGGGAGGCTGCTGTAAAAAGGCGATTTTTTGGGGGCTCTCTGGTTATGGAGTTGTCCTTAGCTCAACTCTGGCCGCCTGCTTGAGCAAAATATGTTTATGCTGCAAAACCTCTGGCCGGCGCCGCTGCCAAAGGGGCAGGGAACGCGTGTGCCGATAAGGGCGCAGCGTCCTCCCCTTCCTGATCACCCGATACCCAGGCACGGAGGCGGCCGCCCGCCTCCCGCCACCCTGAGTTTATGATTTCTTTTGCTGTTATTATAAAGTTTCCGTTGAAATAAAAAACAAAACAAAACAAAACAAAACAAAGAAACCCACCCCATAATTCAATAGCTGTGCCTTTGCAGCTGCCAAAGCCTGGAAAGCTCCGGCCGTGCCAGCGGCTGAGCTGCCCCTGGGGCTGGCGGCCCTGAGCGCAGCCATCCGAGAACATTCAAACTGCAGGGCGGAAAACGCTTCCTGCCACGGCCCGGCCGTTCCGGGCACGGAAAAGAAGGTTTTTCAGCCACTTCTCCCGGCTGGCGTGCTGAGGCTCGCAGCATCCCGGCGGGGTTTCGCAGTGATCTGAGCATTCAGTGCCGCCTCGAGGGCAGCTCCGAGCCCCTCTCGGTGGGGGGAAAAAGATGAAATATTCACTTTCGCTGCTGCTTCAAGTCTTTTTCCATTGGCTGGGTTTGGAAATAGCCCTGGCCCGGGTGAGGCTGCTGCAGCTGACGTGCGCAGGAAAGAGCCGGGGCGGCCCCGGGGCCTGTTGGCGAAGTAGAACCGAGTTGTTGTTGTTGTTGTGACACCGAATGGTTGCAAAACGCCGGAGCTGAAATACCCGTGACTTTCAAAACAAACTGAGCCCAGCTGTGGCCGGCAGCTCTCTGTCCACCTGTGTCCATCTGTCCAGCTGTGGGCCCTGCAGCCCCTTCCCCGCTGGGATGCCTGTACCAGCAATGCTTGGGGGTTTTTCTGGGGGAGGGGAGAAGAATCCCAGAAGCTTTTTTTAGGGAGAAAAAGCCCCGATTCCCCAGCTGCAGAGTTTTCCTACCACAGGAACCGCCAGGTATCCGGCCCACGGGGGCTTTGCAGTGCTTGGTGGGGGGTGGATGACATGAGCTGTCTGCGGCCCTTGAATTCTGCTTAAAATATAATAATAAAAAAAAATCCCAGGGATCAGTTTGTTTGCTTAGAGATTAAGTCACCTAATCTGCCTGGCAGCGGGTGGCATTGTGGAGGTGGTGGCAGCGATGGCTTTTTGCCCAGCGAGTAATCCTGCTCCCGGCCGTGGCTGGTGGTCGGGCTGGGCTCAAACTTCCCGCTGGCATCAGCTCTTCTCTGGGATGGGGTTTAGGGAGCAGGAAATGGTGCTGGGTGCGGGGAAAGGGTTGGGAGAGGGATGTATGGGTGAGGGAAGGGGCTGGAAAAGGGATGGATGGATGGATGAGGAAGGGGATGGCAGAGTTGTGGCTTTCTCCTCTGCCCCTGTTCAAGCCAGGCTGTGGCTCTACAGGGCTGTTTCCCTGAGGCTGGGAAACAGGTTGGACTTCTCAATCTGGGAGCAAAACACCTTTACCTGGTGTTAAAATATCAGTGTGGACCTGCAGGGACAGACCTTTCCTTCCACAGGGGTTTGGACCCTCCAAGAGCTGATGTTGATGGGGCCGTAGCAAACCACGCTGGCTATTTTATGTTTTATCTCTGAGCTCCCATCCCTCAAAATCAAGAAGAAATGGCTTCAAGCTGCACCAGGGGAGGTTTGGGTTGGAGATCAGGAAAAATTTCTTCATGGAAACGGTGGTCAAGCACTGGCACAGGCTGCCCTGGGCCGTGGTAGAGTCACCAGCCCTGGAGGGATGTGAACGCTGTGTGGCTGTGGCCCCTGGGGACACGGGTGGGGGGTGGGCTTGGCAGTGCTGGGTCAGTGGTCGGACTCGGTGATCTTAGAGGGCTTTTCCAACTTTAATGATTCTATAAAATCAGGGAGCCAAGAGCAAATCCCCAGGCTGCCAGCACCTCCCTGCAGCCCCTTCTGGCTGCCCCACCTTCCTTCATTCCCAATTTTCCACTCCACAAGAGCAAGTGGAGCCAGGCCAATCCATGTGCACATGTCCCCAGTGCCATTTGCTTCTCGGGACACAGCACTGGGACCCTGTGAGAATAGGGAGAAAAGGGGTTTTCCCCTTTAGGCCGGGGATGCTCCACGCCAGTGCCAGCAAATGACATTGTCACCGGTGGCGTGGCAGTGCTGGCACCGCTGGGTGTGAGCAGGGGACCCCATGGGGTGACTTTGGGATCACAGTGGCACTGGGCTGGCCTTCATCTTCCCTGCTGGGAGAGATTTTGGCTGCTTATTCCAGAGCTGTCCTGGAAGGAGTCCCCTGCTGGGTGTAATGAGTCCCCCTCTGGGTGTAATGAGTTGTCCTCAGGCTGTGGGTGGCAGTGGCTCTTGCCAGGCATATCCAATGCCCTGTGGCACGTCTGGGTGCTGTGCTGGGACAGAGGAGTAGGGAAGGTCACATCCTGGCTGCAAAAGCCGGCCTGGCGGCTGTCCTTGGGTCACCAAGCTCAGCGTGGTGCCTGGGGACTCATTTGGAAACCAGTGCTGTGAAATTTAAACTAATTAGCAAGTCCTGAGCTGCTCGCTCGCACTAATTGGCAAGCCTGGCTTGATTAGTTTTCCCCAGCACGTCCCTGGGCTCCACATGGCACCGTGTTCCCGGCAGAGCACTGGCCAGCTCGGGACACGTGTGGGGGAAAATGCACGGGGCCATTGGTGGGGACAGAGCCATCCCTGAAGGCGTCAGAGGGGATGTGAGTGGCACCGTGGGCAGGATGGATCCCTGAGGAGTGACCCCATGGGGGCAGTGACGGGGGTCTCACGTCCCCTCGCTGCCCAGGGTGTTTTTAATGCAGCGGCCAGGCCTGGCTGTGCCTCTGTGAGCTCGTTCCATGAGCTGGAATGATTAACTGGCATCGGTGCTGGCCCCGAGCCGGGCCATGTGTTTACTGCTGCCACCCAACCGTGCTGAGCTGTGACCCTCAGCGCTTTCCCTCATCGCTCTGACCCCAAAAACCGGCTGTAAACAGGGGCCGGGCTGAAACCCGAGTGTGCCTCCGCGCCCGTAACCAGATACTTCCTCCACATGTGCCTGGTGTGCTCTGAAGTGAGCCTGGCATCTCCCAAATCCCAACAAAATCCCTAAATCTGATCTCTGCGCTGGGCTTCTGCGTGGCAGGATGCCAGATCTTCCCCCTTCAGCCGATCCCTAGGGATTTGAGGGGCTGGAGGAGCAAAACTGCCGGGCACAGGGGCCTGACACACACTCCTGATACACACTCCTGCCACGGGCGGGGAGGGAACGATGGATCTGCTCTGCCAAGAGGTTGGGAATCGCCGTGGGGACGTGGGGCTGGTGCCACCTCGTGGCTCCACAGGCAGCTGAGCCGGGCTGGACGCGCGGTGCCGGACAGCGGTGGCACGGCCCCGATGACACCGTGGTGGGGGCTGGATGAGACCCCCAGCCACGGGAACGACAGCACGGCAGCCACCTCATCCCTGGAGGGCTGGGCATGGCCATAAATGCAGCCCCGGCCGCCAGTGGCCGAGGTCCGGGTGGAGGTGCCGCCCTGGTGCGCTGTCTCCGCTCGGCACGGCCGCGGTTTCCGCCCGCGGGTGCCGCTGCTGCGAGCGCAGCTTGAGTGAAATACTCTGCAAAACACGAGTGGAGCCAAGAGAAGCAGCGAGGAGGCCGAGTGTCAATGTCTGAGACACTGCGGCTGTGCCGGAGCCGCCGCACCTGGATTTCCCCGCGTTACTAACCCCACGTCGCTTTCGCGTTTTTAAATTTTTTTTTGCCCTCTCAGCAAGTAAACACCGCCGCGCCAGGCAGAGAAAACCACAAATCGCTTTTCGTCTCCGGTTCTGTCCCAGATAAGGCCCGAGGCGGCGGCTGCGTGGCCCCACGGGAAGGGGCTGGGGGGGCCCCATGGATCACCCCTGGCCCGGCTGCCTGGCTGCGTTCTCCACAGCGCCATGGATTGAACTTCGGCTCTAAATCCTTGCTGTAATCTGCCCGGGTCAGGCGAGGAAAAACCATCTCAGCCCTGCCGCTTTGTGCAGTTATTTTAATTTTTTTTATGTTCGTGTTTATTTTTTATCTGATTGTTTGGGGCTTTTAAAAAAAATTTATTTATTTTTGCACATTTTAAATTTTTTTTTTGCAGGTAGCTGGTGTTTGGTGCTGGGGCTTTTTGCTTCCCCTCTAGGACACTGGTTCCAGGGGTAGCAGCCGGCTGGGATGAGGCTCTGCCTCTCCTCCCAGGCCAGGCATGGAAATCCCCTCGGTCCTGGCCAGACTCTACAGCCGCCTTCTCTCGGGTTTTATCGTCAGTGAAAGGTTGAGGCTGGGAGCTGCGTGGTCAAAACCTGTCCCAGTGCGATGCTGCACCCAGAGGCATCGCCGTCTGTGTCCTGGAAACCAGAAACCCCCCTGAAAGTGCCCGTGCGACCGTGAAGCCGCGGGCTGGGCACTCAGCATCCCACACCGACACTCCGCATTCCGCGGGACACCCCGGTCCCCTTCCTGCCGTCCGTCCCCGCTGCTCCAGCCTGGTGATGGCTACGGCACCGACTTCTCCGGCGAGGGATCCCATTCTTCCTCATCTCTGATGATGATGGGTTTGTCGGAGATGAGCAGGGCAATGGGGATCAGCGGCTGGTGCAGCCCCTGCCTTCCTTCCTTTTCCTCCTCCTCCTCCTCCTCCTCCTCCTCTCCGGGTGGGTGCCCGGTGCAGCTGGCGCTGCCAGGCGGTGGAGATCCCACCGGGCTCAGCATCTCCTGCCTGCGGTAGGCGAAGGGCAGCTCCACCCCACAGCCCGGCGGGGACACCACCGCTGCCGCCGGCTTTTCCAGCGCGGGGCCGGGCTGCGGCGCGTCGGGGTGTGGCACCGCAGTCTGTGTGCCCGTGTCAGGCGTCTCCTCGCTGGGATCCGGCTCCGTCAGCAGCAGCTCGGCTGGGCTGAACCTCTCCGAGGGCTCCAGGAGGCCTGTCCGGGGCTGGCCCTGAGGGTTGGGTGGGTTTGAGGTGGAACGTCCCGTGCCAGGGCTGTGCATGGGCGTTTGGGGCTGTGGGATCTGGCCCCTCCTGCACCTTACACCTCACCTGGCTCATCTCGCCGGCAGAGAACTGGATGGCTTTGGTGCCCACGGGCTTGGGAAGGGGTGGGAGGAGGAGGCGGCGAGCCCTGGGGAGGGAGTGGCTGGTGAGGAGGGGGGTAATGGTGGGGGTGGCCTGAGCGGCTTTGGGGACGAGGGTGCTCTGTCACCTCCTTTTGCTCAGGTGGTAGATGGCAGCTGCGGCGGGGACACCAAGCGAGATGCTCAGGTACTTCAGGGTGCCTCTCCACGCTGCTCCCTGGGGACCTGGGGATGGGCATGGCTGGGTAGTGGCGTTCCAGCCCCCAGCAGGGACGCAGGAGACGTTTTGGGGTGAGGGCGAGCACACAGTGGAGCGAGCACCCCATGGGGAGTGGGGAGGGCACGGGGTCTCAGCCATTACCCAGCGCCTTGGTCTGGAAGTGCCACCAAGCGCTGCAGGTGCCCTCGCTGTCCTCTGTCACCTCCCAAACACCCACCCTGTAGGCTGTGCCAGGCTGGAGGTTTTGGAGGGTGTAGTTTGATGCCGTGGCATCCACTTCAGTGTCTGGGCAAACAAAACCGAGTGTGGGACGGTCTGGCAGCTGCCTGCGGGCAGCACCCTCCTCCTGCCCGGGGGGATCGGGGTGTCCCACTCACAGGTCACGTTGTCCCCCTCGGCCACGTGGCAGATGCGGTACTTGGCCAGAGCGCCGGGACAGGAGGCCCGCGGGGACGGCTTCCACTGGAGCACAACGGCGGCGTCCGCGGCGCTGATGTTGATGGGCACGGCCAGCGAGTCTGTGTGCAAAAAAATGGGGGATTATTTCAGGAACGCCCCTTCTGGAGCGCAGCCAGGTGCGGATGCACGGCTCCCACACGCACCGTTGCTGGCGTAGTGGTGCCACAGAGCGAAGGTGGCCCAGCCCCGCTCCGCGTCCCAGCCGTGCACGGCGAGGCGGTGACAGCCCGACGCTGCCAGCGCTCCTGGGGAGGAACCGGGGGTGCTGGTTAGACCCTCTGACCCCGGGTGGGGGGACAGCGGAGGGCTTGGGGCGCTCCCTTGCCTCTCTCCACGTGGGTGCTGTTGGCAGGGAATTCCTTCTGGATGCAGACGCGCTGTGTTGGGGGCTCTGGCAGTGTCTGCTGCTCGAAGCAGAAGGCATCGCCAGGGACCGGCGCTTCCCACTGCGCAGTCACGGTGCCGCCGGCCACGCTGATCTCCTTGAAGCTGAGATCTGGGAGGAAACAGAGGATATTCGGGGTAACTGGAGAAAACAACGCCCTGAGGGCTGCCGGGGGAGCTCGGCCCTTCTAGAGGGGCAGGTACCTGCGCGCTGCTCTGCCGGCACACGGAGCTGCCGCGCCGGCCCTGGCCCCGCGGCGTTGGCCGCGGTCAGGAGGATTTCGTATTCAGCCCCAGAGAGGGTGAGGTTGTGCTCTGTCACCTCCCAGCCCAGCACCACCGTGTCCTCCTCATCCGACTCTGCACAGTCACACGCCAACATGTGGGCGTGCAGCTTGTAGGTGACATCCCTTTGCTCCTTCAGGACTGGCTGGGGAGGAAAAGGGGGTGACTCGGGGGATGAAATGGTGGCGGACACCCGGGAGGGCCCCCAGGGACACCACTGTACCTGCCAGCTCAGCCTCAGCACCCGCTGCCCATCTCTCCCCAGTTTGCCCAGCTGATGGCTCAGCACCGGGCTCTCCAGGATTTCTGCAGGAGGAACAAACCTGACTGAGCTATCAACGTTTTTGGGAGCTGTTGGGATCTCACCAGGCTCCTCTCCTGCTCCTCACCCTCGGGAACAGAGATGTTGCTGCTCCAGTCACTCCAGTAGCTTCTCCAGTGGGGAGGCTTGTGCCGGAGCTGGACCACGAAGGTGCCATTTACCCCCAGGGCACAGGTCACTAGAGAGGGGTGGCCGGGTCAGGTGGGGGGTGACCCCTCTTTTCCCCAACTTTTGGCCATCGTGGGGTGCTGGGCGGGGAGCACAGGGCAGAGCACCCCACCAGGATATGGGAGCACGCCAGGGAGATGCTTGTCCCCAACGCTCCCACAGGACAAACCAACCTGAGTCGTCTTCAGCTGTCACCATCACAGATTCACATGTCACCTGCAGAGAGAACCGGGGGTGGAGATACCCACCCAGTAAAACCAGTATTTTACTGGAGCATCAGTGCTGCCCGGTGATCCCCAAACATCCCAGGGGTTGGGAGAGCCAAATGGAGTGCAGG
Organism: Oriolus oriolus; assembly: GCA_013400235.1. Classification (NCBI taxonomy): domain Eukaryota; kingdom Metazoa; phylum Chordata; class Aves; order Passeriformes; family Corvidae; genus Oriolus; species Oriolus oriolus. The sequence goes on along the minus strand of VXBT01009886.1, from coordinate 102,992 downwards.
GCACGTGGTGGCCGGGGGGCCCCTCAATCCTGGGGGGGATCAATTGAGAGGGATAGGGGGTCCCCAGCTGTGAGAGCTTCGTTGGGGACAGACATCCGGATTTGATCCGTTGTCGTCATTAGTATAATCTGGGGTTTTGTCTGTGTAATCCCTGAGAATCACGGCCTGATCCTGTTATGGGCAGCAGCAGGATCCCATGGCCGGAGGACAAGGCAGAGCCGGTAAAGCAGGGAAACAGATGGGACACAGCTGGGTTTGGGAGGGGACAGTGACATCACTGAGCCCCCACACTCCCTGGGCTGCTGTGATGCTCCTGACTGTCCTGTCAGTCACTGCCAGCTCCAGCAAACAGCATTTTTACCTGTGTCCAGCTGCTGTCTCCCGCCCTCCAGAAGCGAGCCTCCCGCTGTGGCGGCTGCTCCAGGCTGTGGCACTCTGGCCGTGGCACCCGCACCCTCAGCTGGCCACCAGTCTTGGAGAAGGGCATCCCACTAGGAGGTGGATCCAATTTGACTGGAAAGATGAGGCGGTTTTGGGTGGTCTGGCAGTTATTAGTGCTGGTGCTGGCTGCCAGCCGGGTCCCAGGGGCACTCACCGGCCTCGAGGTGAAGGGTGTGGTTGGGGGTCCTGTGCACCCGCTGCCCCCAGCGTGCCTCCACCCAGGCCGTGGTGTTGTCGAAGACGTACACGTGGTGATGCGAGGGGCTGTAGCTGGTCACCGTGCCCGCCTCAAACCGGCGGCACTTGTTGCTCTTCTCAAAGCTGGGGAGGGAGCGGGCACAAGGTGGGATCCGGGACGCATCCCACGGGCTCCCCCTCCCCGCCGCGCTGCTCAACTCACCAGAAGTTCAGGGTGTAGGAGGTGTTGCCGGCGGGGCCGAGGGGCGGCCAGGAGCAGTAGAAAGGCTTCTGGGTGTTACACGTCTTCCAGCAGGAGACTCCGTGGGCTGCGACCGTGCCTGCGGGACAGGGCAGGGGCTGGAGGCTCCTGCATCCCAAACTCCATCCCGTGCATGGAGGGAGCAGTGGTGTGGCTGCTGCCTGCTCGCCGTGTCGCTCAAACGGGGAATCAGAGCAGCTGCACCAGGGACTCTCACCCCAAGCCCCCTGTGTTCCCCCTCCCCAGTGATGCGGCGCTGGCTGGTGCCACTCGCCCCGACTCCTGCCCGCTGCCAGCGGGGATTCACCATCTTTACTCCGTCCCTGTGGTTTTGGGTGAGTATCTCCATCTCTCTCCGGGAGCTCCCCAAGGTCTTATCGCCTCCGAATCATTCATTGAAAGTCTTCTGAAGTTATCTCTCATCTCCCAGCACCGCAGGAGCACTTACCGCCCTGCGCCAGCCCCGCCAGCGCCGCCAGCAGCCACCCCAGCATCGCCCACCCGGGATGTCCCACACCGGATCCGGGGCTCCGCTGCCCTTCCTGGCTCCCCATCCCCCGGCACCCCGTGGGTGCCCCTCTCTGGCGTGGCGGCAGCCCCGGTGCTCAGCTCAGCTTCCCGCGCTTGGGGTTTCCTCTTCTGCTCAGAGCGTGCCGTTCCCAGGCAGGGCAGAGCCCCAGAAGTGAGTGCGTGCCCCAGTTTTACCAAAAACAAAAGAGAAAGCAATCAAAATATCCCCGTTTTTCTGCCGGCAGGGTTGCTGGGATGAGGCCACCCCAGCCCCGCGGCTGCACCGCATGTCCCGGCAGCGCCACGTGCCCCGGCACGGCGAGAAGCGCAAGGTAAGCGAAAGATGAGTCTTGGGGTTTTTGGTTGGGTTTTTTTTCTTTGCACACAACGTGTTCTTGGTCCTCTGCCCGTAACTAGGTGCATCTCCAGTGCCTGCTCCAAGGTTGGGATTCTCTGGGAATATTTTGGGGCGGGGGGGGTCTGTTGTGCTCGTCCCCAGAGCTGCTCATTCCCTGCGAGAACAAAGCCCCAGTGAGGCAGGAGAGCGCGGTGGCCCCGGGACACCAGAGCCGTGTGACGGGGCGGGTGACCCGGGATGGTGGAGCCGGGTGGCACCGGGGGCCGCGCACAGAGTGCCCTTGTTCCTGCAGAAAGCGGCCCCTTGTGTGGCACTCGCTCAGGACCGGAGGGCGGCGGTGGCGGGAGTGTCCCTGCGCTGAGACAGCGCGGGCACGGCCGGGCTGGGGGCGCAGAGGGTCCCCTGGCACCCCCTGACACCCCGTGTGTCCTCCCGGTGTGGCCCTCTCCTGCCGGCCGGGGTGTGGGTACACACCAAGCCGTGCCGTGCCAAACTGAGCCCTGCTGGGCTTTGCCGTGCCACAGCAGACTGGGCCGGACTGGGCTGGACTGGGCTGTGCCATGCTGAACCAGGCCATGCTGTGTCACGCCAGGCTATGCCTTGCTGGACCATGCAGTGCCAGGCTGGGCTGTGCCGTGCCATGCTGGACTGCACTGGGCGGTGCTGCCCCAGGCCATAAGCAGCTCTGTGATGCGCTGTGCCAAGCAGGACAGACCTGGGCTGGACCACACCAAGCTCCCACCCCGTGCCTGCTGTGCCACCCCCAGGCCTTGCTGTGTTGGGCTGTACCATGCCAGGTAGGCTGTGCCAGCTCCAGGCCATCCTGTGTGTGCCAGAGCTGTTGTGCTGAGCTGTGTCAAGCCAGAAAGGCTGTGCCAGGCCTGGGCTGTGCCATGCTATGCTCTGCAGGCCCCATGCTGTGCTGTGCCATGCTGTGCCATGACATGGCAGACTCTGCAGTTCTGGGATGTGCTGAGCCAGGCAGACTGTGCCAGCCCTTTGCCAGCCCCACGATGTGCTATACTGTGCCATGCCATGCCACACTGTGCCATGCTGGGCTGTACTGAGCCAGGCAGACCGTACCAAACCCAGAATGTACCATGCCCTATCAGCCCCACACCCTGCCATGCCGTGCCAGTCCTGCGCCATGCCAGCCCCATTCCATAAGCTGTGCCAGCCCCATGTCGTGCCAGCCCCATGCCATGCCAGACTCATGCCGCTACCATCTGATGCTGTGTCATCCCCAGGCCGTGCCAGCTCCATGCCATGCTGTGCCTTCGCGCTGTGCTGTGCAAGCCCCATGCTGTGATGTGTCAGCCCCATGCCGTGCCAGCCCCATACCATGTCAGCTCCGTGCCATGCTGTGCTGTTCCAGCACCGTGCCATGTGGGTCCCATGCTGTGCTGTGCCAGTGCTGTGCTGTGCCAGCTCCATGCCGTGCCGTGCCTTCGCGCTGTGCTGTGCAAGCCCCATGCTATGATGTGNCCAGGCCGTGCCAGCTCCATGCCATGCTGTGCCTTCGCGCTGTGCTGGGCAAGCCCCATGCTATGATGTGTCAGCCCCATGCCGTGCCAGCCCCATACCATGTCAGCTCCGTGCTGTGCCAGCCCCATGCCAAGTTCAGCCCCATGTCATGTTCAGCCCCATGCCATGCCGTGCCAGCCCCGCGCAGTGCCATCCCCGCACAGTGCCAGCCCCGCGCCGTGCCGTGCCAGCCCCGGGCTCGGTGCTGATGCGCGTCCGGTGACGCGGCGGGGCCGCTGGGCGGCGCCCCGGGCGCACCGGCGGGGCGGACCGGGCGCACCGGGCGGAGC
>VXBT01009886.1:72723-92747 GCA_013400235.1 Oriolus oriolus | reverse complement strand
GATTGTGTGATATGGGGTGGGGGCTGTGCACCAGGGTGTGGGGTTTTTGGGGGGGTCTCAGCACTGGGGGGTCACGGGTGGGTGTGTGGGTTTGGGGGAGCTGTGCGCCACAGCTGCATCTTTTTGGNTAGGGGATGTTTTGGGGTGCGTGTGGGTTGGGGAGGTGGAATATCCTACATGTACGAGGGGGGCAATACCCCTGTGAACCCCTGTGCCAAGGTGGACGCTACTGATGGGATGGATCCCATGTGGCACATGGCCTGAGCCGGGGTGAGGGTCCCCAGGGTGCCCAGAGGGGTGGGAATGGGCCAGGGCTCCAGGAGGGCAAAGAACTCCCACCCCCTTCGGCAGCAGGGCTGGGGCAGTGTGGGGGGGTGCATAAATGGGGTGCAGGGGGGGCTACCCCGGGTCTCCAGCTGCACAGACAGGCCTGACCCAGGCAGGCTGGTGGGATGTGTCCCCGAGGAGGGCGACAGGAGGTGCAGAGCACCCACTGAGCCCCCCCAGGTGTGGGTGCTGGAGGCCGGGACCTCCACCCGGCAGGTTTGGGGTGCTGTAGCTGCAGCCCAGGCACAAAACCCTCGCAAGGCTTTGTGTAACAGAGGTGTTTGAGCCAGTGCGGAGGCAGAGCAGAGACATTCCCATTGTTGGTGTCTGTCAGTGTCAGTGTGAGCTGGCACAGAGCAACACGGTTGCTTAGCAAATGTATCCATCCCATCCCATCCCAGCCCGGGAGGGTGCCTGCCTCACCTGGGCTGTGGGAATTCCTGCTGCCAGTGCATGAGGATGGGTGAAGAGGACCCTTAATAATTAAGAAAAGGCACTGGATGGGGTTTTCCAGTCTGGGCTGGCCGAGCCGGGGGGGCTCTGGGAGAGATGTGTAATTGGAAAGATGATCTAGGCAGTCATCTGTCCCCAGCTGAGCGTGATGAGGCTGTAATTCTCATGAAGGGCAGAGGATTTGCTCCTCTTTCATCGGTATTCCTAGAATCCACGGTGAGGACTGGTCTGGCCTATTTAACAGAAAGCATATGATGTTATTTAGTGGGATTAAGAGGTCTGAGGGATCCTAATTTCCCGTGGGGGGATGAGGAGATGGCCAGCACAGGGCAGGAGAGCCGGTGGGTCGGTGCTGATGGGGTTCTCCTTCTCCGTGGATGCTGCCCATGGCTGTTCACAGCCCCAGGAAAACAGCCCCAAACACCACAGGAGCACAGCCCAGCAAACCTAACAGGTACAATTCCCTACTCACCACCGGGACCCCGTGGCACAGGGACATGCAGGGATGCACCCCAGGGTGCCCGGCAGTTTCTTGAGGCATTTTTGCCATGCAAAGAAATAAATAAGTCTATACCCAACTGGTTACCCTGTGATTCCCTTTGAGGATTTGGGATTTTGCTCTTGGGCAGTGCCTGATGTGTTGCTTGGTGCCCCGGGGTGGGTTCATAAGAGCACCCACAGTGTCAGGCTTTTGGCTGGGGTGGGATGAGGGGCCAGAGTGAGGGGGTGGTGGGGTCTGTGCCCGGCAATGTGCTGTATTTCACCACCCAGACCCTGGTCCTCATCCCAGCCCCATCCCAGCCCTCTCCCAGCCCCATCCCTGGAGGCAGCCAAGTTCAGTGCTGCCACAAGTCACAGAGGACAAATGTAATGGAGAAACTTGGGATGCAGCCACTTGGTCCAGCAGGTTTCAAAGTTAAACATGAATTTATCCCACTGGAAAGCAATTTTTTTCCAGGACGTGGTGATCCACGGCACTTCCCGAAATCTCCAGGCGCATTAGAGCTGTTGGGGGATACGGAGGCAGCAAGGAAGGGAGCCGGGAGCACAGACACGTGCTCTCAGTCACGCAGCAGGAGCGGAGCCGCCCGCTCTGCCCTTTGAGATTGCGCCTGTTCCCTTATCACCGCCCGACCCCGCCCTGCTCCCGCCACCCCGCACCGACTTTGTCCCAACCCGGCTGTTTTCTGCCTCGGATTCACCTGCCTGCAGCGCCCGGCACCGGGCTGGCATCTGGCACGTGGTGCTCTGCTGTCCTGGGAAGTTTCAGGGGCGGATCCCGCAGGAGAGGAGCGGGAACTGCAGCCCCTTTGTTCCCTTCCCTGCCTGACCCTCGGTGTTCCACAGCGCTGACCCCGAGCCACCCATCCCCGCTGGCCCAGGTCCTGGCAGAGCCGTGTGCCAGTTGAAAACTCAGCGCTGTGCAGCCGCATCCTGCCCTTCCCCGAGCTCCGAGGAGGGAACCGATCCTGGTACCCAGCCTGAGCTCCAGGAACGCTTGGACAACGCTCTCGGGGATGGCCAGGGTGGGATTGTTGGGGTGTCCCGTGCAGGGCCAGGAACTGGACTCGATGATCCTTGTGAATCCCTTCCAGCTTCAGGATATTCTGGGATTCAGTGGCGCTGCCGGGTTCTGCTCCACCTCCTGCCTCTGGACACCCCGTGCCGAGGCCGGGCTCTGGTGCGGCACCGCAGGCGCCGGGAGATGCCGGTTCCTCCTCACAGGCAGCCTCCCAACGGGTGGCACACGGTTTTGCTCCAGGCTTTGGGGTCACACTGGCTGTCGCACGCTTTCCACATCCCTTGAAACAAGCGCTGGATGGCAGCGGCAGCGCCGCAGCCGAGGCAGCCTCAGCACGAGCGGCGCGGGAGATGCTGACAGCGATTTTCCACTCCATTTTTGGTACCAAACGTGCAATTAGGTGATGGAGGCAGAGCGGGCAGCAGCCCCAGCGCCTGCCATCGGGGCTCGGCAGCTCGCCTGTGCCCTGGGGCTTGTTTCTAGCCCGAGGTTTCCGTGCGGGAAGGATGGGAAGCAGCTGTAGATGATGTGTCAGGCGGAGGGGGGTTACAGTGGCGCAAGATGGTTGTGGGAGCCGAGGGTGGAGCGCGCGGAAACAGGAAACGTCGGCCTCGCTCTGTGTCACCATTACTGGAACTTGCTTCACTAAAGGTCTGTTTTCACTTCCAAAATGAAACCGAGGGAGGAGAGGAGAGCCCGTCGTCCCCCGGGCTGTCCCCTCTGCAGGGCACAGATGCACGGGCACCCCGGGCCCCGCAGCAGGGCTGGCAGAGGAGCGATGCCACAGCTGGCAGCTCTTTGCAGCCCTCCTGGTTCCTAAACCTCTTCCTGTGCCACTGCGGTGGTGGGGCAGGGTGGCTCACGCTGCCTCAGTTTCCCATCCGGCGCACGGATTCGGCAGCAGCCGGGGCTGTGGGTGCTGGGCTGTGAGTTTGCAGCTCTAATTGGGGTTCAAACCCGTGTTTAAGTGAGAAAATGAAACACCAGAGGCAGGAAAGAGAGTAGGGGTAGATGGGATATTGGGAAGGAATTGTTCCCTGGGAGGGTGGGCAGGCCCTGGCACAGGGTGCCCAGAGCAGCTGTGGCTGCCCCTGGATCCCTGGCAGTGCCCAAGGCCAGGCTGGACAGGGCTTGGAGCAGCCTGGGACAGTGGGAGGTGTCCAGGGGTGGAACAAGATGATGTTGAAGTTCCCTCCCAACCCAAACCATTCTGGGATTCTGTGATTCTGGGACGGGATAAATGTTCGGGGAGGGAAAGGTTTCTGTCTCCCTCCAACATCTCAGCTCAGCCCAAGTGCTGAGAGGAAAGTTCCGAGCCCTGCAGGGTCATTGCAGCTCCAGAAGAGTTCAGAGCAGTCACGGGATGAGACCCCTCATGCTGGGTGCAGGGAGGTGCAGAGGAGGGGTTTGGGGGGCCCCAAGCAGCCTCCCTGCTGGCTGAGACCTTCAAAAGACTTGGGACTCCAGGTTTGAGCCCCACTAGAACCAGAGCAGGAGGAGCCCTGCAGAGGGGAGATGCCAGAGGGGTGCTGGATGTCAGGTGTGGAACTCTGACCACACGTGTAAGGCTTTGTCCATGCGTGTGGAGCTCTGCCCATGTGTTTGGAGCTCTGACCACACCTGTAGAGCTCTGACTGCACCTTGCTGGCGCTGGCTGTCCATCAGTGCCTTGCACACCCACCCACAGGGACCTGCTGTGAATCACTGCCCTTTACACCCCGCGTGCCGCATCTGCCACTCGCTTCTGTTTTTGGGATCCGTGGAGAATCCCTGCGCTTCCAGTTCATCCCCTCGGTGCTGTAGGTGTTTGTGGCCGTGGTGGGATGTTAAACGATGCCCTTTAATTAGTAGCATCTGTGTGGGTTCCTGTTCCCAGCTCGGTGAGGAAACTTGGTGTCTTTGCGGAATCTGCAGCCTGAGGAAGCGGAAATAGAGGAAGGGGAGGGTTGTCCTCGTGCTCGAGCTTCTGCTCTGTGCCGTGGATATTTGCAGTTTCCTCTTGGCAGAGTGAAGGAGAACTTAAATGAGCCCGTTGTGTTTTGAATGGGGTTGAAATGTGGGAGTGGGGTACGACAGGAGTGGGGCTGCAGCATCCCTGGGGGAATTTTCGGGGCTGAGCCACTCTTGCAAGGCAGCCTCAGACTCAGGGCTGAAAGGAAAGGAAAAACAAAATTCCTGTGAGGATTGAAACCTTGTGAGTGGGGAGGGTGGGAATGGAGATGGGGATATGAAGACTCAGCGCTTGTGGATGTGGCCTTGGTGAGATGCTCTGTGGGATGTGGTAGCAGGAGGGGAGTTTTGGGGAGTTTTGGGGTGTCAGGATGCTGGTGCTGCTTTTCACCTGGTGCTGGTGCACGTGGTTCCCCCCTGCTGCCGGACAGAGCACGGCCCAGCCGGGGCAAATTTCCCACAAATTCCTGGTGACACTGCAAAGCCTCAGGGGGCTGGGACTGCCCTCTCTGCTGTGACATGGGGACAGCCAGGGGTAGGGAGATTTATAGGAACTGGGGGCATTTTCCATGCAGCGGAGCAGGTCAGGTTGCGGCCGCTTGGCATTTCCATCACTTCCTCCTTTTACATCCCTTTTTCTATTCCTGCCCTGGGGCTCTTGCCCAAGGGGCCGCCTGCCTCTGCCCTCCCCAGTGAGCCAAAACCAGAAGTGGGACCTTGACGAGACAGTTCTTTCTCAAAAATAACCCTGCCAGCCCATCTCCAGCAGTGCCAGGCCTGGGGATGGATCATTCCTGTGGCAGGAGATCTGTAATCGATGGGGTGACAGCAGCCGTGTTCCCTGGCACAGGAATTCACGTGCAAGCAGATCCTTGCGTGCCTGAGCCTGTCCAGCTCTGGCTGCCATTGATTCCCTAAATTAATTCCCTCTTTTCCTTCCCCAGCTGCCGAAGCAGCAATAGGAAGAGCTTAGTGGTGGGCACCCCCTCTCCGACCCTCTCGCGGCCTCTCTCCCCGCTCTCGGTGCCAACAGGTAAGGGATGGGTTCAGCATCTCCCAACCCATCCCAGGGGATGGGTTCAGCATCTCCCAAAATTACCTGAATATTTTGGAGGGCTTCAGCACCTTGTTAGCAGCAGTGGACTGGCTCCTGGCTGCCAGGTGCCTTTTCCAGGGGGGAAATAGGTTGGGAAGTGACTTAAACATTGTTTCTCCTGAATGAGCAACCCAGAGCACCCCTGGATGTTGTACTGGGGTGGGTTTCAGGATGAATTTTTGCCCTTTCTCCCTGCAGCTGGGAGCAGTCCCTTGGACAGCCCACGGAACTTCTCTGCCAGCACCTCCATCAACTTCCCCTTCGCTCGCAGGTGAGCTCCCAACCCCAGTCCCAGAGCAGTAAATATTCACCAGTAAAGGTCATTCCCCCACCAGGGAACTGTTCTGTTGATCTCAAGTGACTTGTTTTTCTTTTATTTTTGCTTTTCTTCTGCCTGTTTTCTTCTGCCTGGTGTTTGTCCTGCCGTGACTGGTTCCTCCCACCACCCCAGCCATGCTCCTCGGACTGACAGGCAAGTACCAGGGCTGGGCAGGGGCTGCATTTTGGGGTGGTGTCTGCTCCACATCATCAGGGACCTTCTCTTCTAAGTGTTCAAGGCCAAGCTTGACAGGGCTTGGGGCAACCTGGTCAAGGGGAAGATGTCTCTGCACATGGCAGGGAGTGGCACTGGGTCTTCGAGGTCCTTTCCAATGCAAGCCCATCTAGGACTCTGTGATTCTTTGTCTGCATCCCTGAGTGGGAAATTTTGCACCAGGACTGGGCTCCCTGCAGCTCTGGGAGCAGAAATATCTCTGTTCCCATCTCACCTCCCCTGGCCATGTGTTCAGCCCCATCTCGGGCTCTGAGTGCTCCTGATGGATTCTCCGAAGTTGTCCAGGGATGGATTCAAATCCAGGTCCCCACAGAGGCCGATCCTGCTGCATCCCCTCCCCGGCCCACGCTGCTCCAGATGCAGCCACCAAAACCCCATTTAACTAATTAATTAATTGCACACATGGAGGGCGGGTGGCTGATTTTAACCCATCGATCGTCGCATGGAAAAACGCCGGAGGCTCTGGGGTGGTTTGCACACTTTTAACACAGGGAACAGCCGGGCTGCGGGGTCAGGAGTTTGCGAGTGCTGGAGCTGGACGTGGCACCCTGCCAGCTCCTGCTGTCCTTGACCCTGCACAGGAAATGGCAGTGGGAGGTGAAGGGCCTCGTCTTGACCTGGATGTGTCCCCATCCCTTGGAAACATCTCCAAGAGGAAGCATTTGCCTGCGTATGAGCGGTTCCCTTCCTGTTTATGGCCAGGCTCTGCTCCCCGGCGCCTGCTGTCTCAGGATGGGTCTTTGGGAATCCCAGTTTCTCACCAAGAAAACTCCCAGCAGGCTGAATTTTGCTCTAATTAAACATCAGATTCTGGCAGGTGTTTTTTTTTTTTTTGCCCCGTCTGAAATTGATTTGGTGGAGCCCCAGCACTGTCCCTTCGCAGGGACCCTGCTGGCTGCCACTGTCCCTGCACACCGTGGCTGCAGCACAGCCCCCCTCCCCTGCAAAGGCCTTATTCCACCCGATTTCAGTCCATTCTGAAAAGAGGTTTCAAGGCTTTATTCCTCAAGCCACGCCCGTGTCCTGTTCCCCAGTGTTTGGCTCTGATGTTGTTGATTTGCATTTAGACGGTGGGATATTTCCCTGTGTGTGATGGTCACGTTTGCACTCGCAGGGCTGATGGCAGAAGGTGGTCACTGGCTTCGTTACCCTCCTCTGGCTATGGGACCAACACCCCCAGCTCCACGGTCTCGGTAACATTTGCTTTCTCATGGCAATACATGACAAGATCCTAAAACCCCATGATTTTTGGTGAAATGCCTCCCAAGCCCCACGGTGCTGGGTTCTAAAGGACCCATGTGCTTTAGCTGCACCTTGCTTCTCAAATGAGCTTTTAAAAAGTCATGAGGCTTGGCTAAGGGCTTGCAGCATCCCTGGGGGTTACAGTGTCCCTGGGCACTACAGCATCCCTGGGTTAGCTTCATCCCTGGGGTTACAGCATGCCTGGGAGTTACAGTGTCCTCAGGTTACAGCATCCCTGGGGTTACAGCATCCCTGGATGTGACAGGACTGAGCTGTCTGGGATGCTGGAGTTATAAGGGATGTGGCTTGGTGGAGCTGGGCAGAGTGGGAGAACGGGGGGAGTTTGGGCTGGGAGTGGGCACTGCAGACCTCCCCAGGCTGCCCCTCTCCACATTTCCCACTCCCAAGCCCAGATCGTGCTGCCTGTCAGTGTTTCCAGCCTCCACAGAGACTCCAAGGGATGCTTCCCTCACGGCCTTGCCAGTTCCCACCCCAGCACCAGGAAGCACGGACCCATCCCCTGATCTCCTGCATCCCTCTCTCTCTTCCCAGTCATCTTCATCCTCCCAGGAGCGCCTGCACCAGCTGCCGTACCAGCCCACCCCCGACGAGCTGCATTTCCTTTCTAAGCATTTCCGCAGTACGGAGAGCGTCACGGACGAGGAGGGCAGGCACTCGCCCTGCCTGCGCCCACGATCCAGGAGCCTCAGGTGGGGCACCCACGGTGGGAAGGCACCCACGGAGCTGCCAGGACAACACACCGGGTGCTGGCGCACCCTCTGCCCTCTCACGAGCTGGTCCTGGGGTGTCCTGGTCCTGCTAAGCCTGTCTCAAACCCTGATATGGGTTTGCTCCTCGCAGGGAAGTTGGAGAAACTTTGGTTTGAGGTTGTCGGTGCCCCATCCCTGGAAATACTCAAGGTTGGGTTGGGTGGCACTCTGAGCGACCTGGCGTGGTGGAAGGTGTCCCGAACTATTCCATGATTCTGTGATCCTAAGCTCCGTGGGCATTCAGGTCGGGTTCTCAGCATCTTTTTGGCTGTTGGGATGTGGCACTGCTCTCCTGGCAGCAGGCAATACTTGTCTCCTAGGGCTGAAGCTGGAGAAAGTGGGATTTGTTCCACAGTAGTTGGTTTGCAGCCTCTTGCTCAGTTGTCTGAATGATTTTGGTGGCGAGGACGGGACCACCAAGCAGAAATGCAAGCAGCGGCCACCCTTGTATGACTGACCTGCTGTTAAAAACCAAAAATCCAATTTCTGGGCTTGAATCAGAAAACATCACCTTTGTTTTCTGGGGCTGGCCTTTGCCCCTGCAACAAAACCCACAAGGAGTGCAGGTGAACGGGCATTTGTGGGCTGGAGAGAGGAAAATTCAGAGAGAGCATTGAGCCAGTGGCCGCAGCACTGTGTGAGCTGACCCTCAGCTGGACCTGCTGAGCTCCAGTTGCTGCTCCAAGACCACACCCTGTGCAGTGAGCCACCCACACTGTCCAGCACCAGAAGCTTGTGCTTTTTGCAGGGGATGTTTTGGTTAAACCCTCTTTTCCCTCTGAAAAGTCTCCCAACCCTCTTTGCTACCAGAGGCTGAGCCACAGCCCTGCGTGTTGTCGGCCGAAATTTCATTAAAATCAGATTCATTATCTGACAGGGGTTTGTAGGTGGCGAGGTTTTCACTGAGGAGATGCCAGCTCTGCAGCCAGCATAGCAAAGGCTGGGGCAGAGCTGGGGCTGCGCTGGGGCTGGATTTAATCACCACATTTATGATTTTATAGTGGTTAATGAGTTGCTGGCTGCTCCTGCGACTTGCTTTGCATAGCGGGATCACCAGGCAGAGCCCTGGGAGGGGCAGGGTTGGGTGAGGGAAGGAGGAAAACCATGTTTAATGAAGGTTGCTGTGTCCACTGTGAGGTTTGGTTGGGTTTTTTGTTTGCTGGTGAGCCGCAAAAAGGGCAATGATGGCGAGAAATGGTGGGATCCAGAGGAAGGAAGGGATGAGCTCGTTCTTCAAAGCCAAGTGGCTGATGGAACAGCCTCTCAGCTCTGGATTTCCGAGTGACTTGTGTTTGGGGACCTGGGTTTGCAGGAGGTTAAGCTTCCCTAGAACACATCCCAGGGACCTCCAGGGGGAGGGATGCTGCTGGGAGTGCTGGCCCAAAGGTGATGACTCCACTTGGATGAGATTTGACCACCCGGAATCAGGACTTAGGAGGAGGGAAAAAATTGCTCTCCAGGGGTAGTGACTATTTGCATAGATGGGAATGACTTGAGCCTCGTAACAGAGCTGTTCCCTCCCTCCGCAGCCCTGGACGGACGAGCGGAACGTTCGACAACGAGGTGGTGATGATGAACCACGTCTACAAGGAGAGGTTCCCCAAGGTAACTGCCAGGACCTGGGGGACGAGGGTGTTAGTGCCTCCATGGCACCCTGGCAGCACCTTCTCCAGAACAACCTCTTCTCCCCGTGGGAGCATGGAATGCATGGGTGGCTCCTGGGGGGTGCTGGGGACACTGGAGGTGCAATGAGCCTGTGGGTCTGCCCCATCACACAAGCAGGCAGAGGTCTCTGGAGGCTCAGGTGGAGTTTTTGCAGTCTGCTGGAAGCTGGGTCCCAGGTGGGGCCGTGATGTGCATGTGGATATTTGAGCTGCAGGAGGTGGAAGTGGGAGATCCTGGATGGCCAAACCCAGTGCAGAAGGTGGTGGGATGAGATCCTGGCTGGTCAAACCAAATGCAGGAGGTGGCAGGGTGAGATCCTGGCTGGACAAACCTGGTACAGAGAGTAGGATGAGATTCGGGCTGGCCAGACCCAATGCAGGAAGTTGTAAGATGAGATCTTGGCTGGCCAAACCCATGGCATGGGGACACGTGTTCCTGGACATCACCATCCCCTCTGCCTCGCAGGCCACAGCCCAGATGGAAGAGCGCCTGCGGGACACCATCACCAACTTCTCCCCGAGCAGCACCCTGCCCCTGGCTGACGGTGTGCTGGGCTTCATCCACCACCAGATCATCGAGCTGGCCCGAGACTGCCTGGCCAAGTCCCAGGGAGCTCTCATCACCTCCCGCTACTTCATGGAGCTGCAGGAGAAACTGGAGAAGATGCTGCGAGATGTGAGTACAGGGCGGTTCCCTGCCTGGTGCCACCTCGTGAGGCCGCCAAGAGACACCTGGCATCCGTCTCCATTCCCGACAGGCTCAGGAGCGTTCCGAGAGCGAGGAGGTGAAGTTCATCGACCAGTTGGTGAGGAAGCTGCTGATCATCATCTCCCGCCCTGCCCGACTTCTGGAGTGCCTGGTAAGACATGGAAGCTCCTGTCTTGTCTTTCATGGTCCGCACCAGCCTGGAGAGGAGGCAAAGCCTCCAGGATGGCCCTGGATCCCTGGCAGTGTCCAAGGCCAGGCTAGACAGGGATTGAAGCAACCTGGGACAGCGGAAGGTGTCCCTGCCCATGGCAGGGGGTTGGAATGAGATGATCTTTAAGGTCTCTTCCAACCCAAACCATTCTGTGATTCTGTGGTTTTCAGGGGGTTTTTTGGTTGATGTGCTGAGTTTCTAAAGCACTCACCTTGTGCTGTGGTTCCTGATGAAATTTTCATCCCCCTTTGTTTTCCTTCCAAGGCCGACTCACAGAACTACTTTTTTTTCCCCTTCACCCTTGACATGGGGAATGACGGGGGATCGATGCATCCAGGGCCTGTCCCCAGTTACAGATGTCACCTGCAAGGCTTAGAGGAAAAGTTTAACTTTGCAAAATCTCTCTCCTCAACTGTGCTTGGCTTTCCCCATCCAGGAGTTCGACCCAGAGGAGTTTTACCACCTCCTGGAAGCTGCAGAAGGACACGCCAAAGTTGGACAGGGAATAAAGACCGATATTCCCCGATACATCATCAGCCAACTGGGGCTTGTCAAGGACCCACTGGAGGGTAGGGAAGCACTTGGGCTGGGGGCTCTGAGGTCTGCAGCAGGATGTGGACTTCCAGTTTGGCCACTGGTGATCACGATCGAGCACTGGGAGGTGTCAGGGAGATCTGTAGGGCTGAGCTGGTGTCATAGCAGGGGGGTCACAGCATGACCAGGACGATAGCCAAGTCCTTCTGGCCAGCCCCACATCCCTTATTATTGCTTCCAACACATTCAGCAAAGCAGATTAAGCTCAAAAACACTTAATCCGTGGCCCTGGGGGGGAATCATAATCCCTGGGGAACGTAGGAATGACTATCAAAAAAGAATTATATAAATGTTTAACCTTGTGTTGAACCTCTTAACGTCATGACCTGAATTTCTCCATACGATAGCTCGAGCAAAGCACGTGGTTATATCCCCGCAGGGTCTCTGAGTTTGGGGGGAGAGTAGTTGGGCATGGGGTGATTTTGGTGGGGGTCGAGCATGAGGAAAGTGAAAACCATCCCCATCACCTGCAGAAATGGGGCAGCTGGATCACTTCGACAGCGGGAACACCATCACTCCGGAGAACGATGACACCTGTGAGGTGAGTGTGGTCCCACCTGCACATCCCACCTGCTGCCTCCAGCTTCCCCCAGCCTCACCCCACACCAGAGCTCTTTGCTGTCCTAGACTGGGAGATGCCCATTTGGATTGTCCCCAAGGGTGATTGATGTACTCAAGGGGAAGATCTCACAATCCCTCATTTGGCTTCTTGAGCGGACAGAGATCAGAGTGGGCTCTTGACCTGCAGAGCATCTTGGGCTTCTGGTTTGGGGTTTGCAGCTGGAGAGGGCTCTGGCAGAAGGAAGCTTTTGGAGGTGGTACATGATGGTGCTGGGTGAATTCCTGCCTGCAGATGGGAAACTTTAAAAACCTGTGTTTTCCTCAGAGCCAGCCTTCAGTCACCGTCCCGCGGAGGAAGCCCTGCGAGGGCGACTTCGAGACCATCAAGCTGATCAGCAACGGGGCTTATGGGTGAGTTGGGGAGTTCCCATCAGCTTTCTCCATCTGAAAATGACTCCAAAGCCCTCCCTGCCCGAGCCCCGCGGTGTGGGGTGGTCAGTGCTGGTGGCTGGAGGACCTGTGTTGAGGTCTGGCCGTTCCTCCAGGGCCGTGTACCTGGTGAGGCACAGGGAGACGCGGCAGCGCTTCGCCCTGAAGAAAATCAACAAGCAGAACCTTATCCTGAGGAACCAGATCCAGCAGGTGTTCGTGGAGAGGGACATCCTCACCTTCGCTGAGAACCCCTTCGTGGTCAGCATGTTCTGCTCCTTCGAGACGAAGCGACACCTCTGCATGGTCATGGAGTACGTGGAAGGTGAGAGCAGGACTCAGGGCTGGACGGTGCAGGGAGAAGGGGAGGATATCAAAGTCTGAGCATCAAGGACACCATCTGGACATCTCCTGCCTTGCTTTGCTCCAGGGAGCAGAGGGAAGCACGAGGAGATGCTTTTGTGATCCTGAGTCTCACCTCGATGAAGGCAGTGGCCATGGTCACCTCGGAGCGTGTTTGTGCCCCGTGCCTGGGGTGTCAGCAGCTCAGAGGGGCTGGCTGGGATCCTGCTGGGCCTGCTGGCCTCGCTGCCTTCTCTGAGCCCCTCGTGTCCCCACAGGGGGGGATTGTGCCACGTTGCTGAAGAACATGGGCCCGCTGCCCGTTGACATGGCCAAGATGTACTTTGCCGAGACCGTCCTTGCCCTGGAGTACCTCCACAACTACGGCATCGTCCACCGGGACCTCAAACCTGACAAGTGAGGACGTGGGGCAGGCCTCAGCAAGGGTGGGGCTGGCTTTGGATGGGGAAGGGAAAGACAAGATGGAAGGGCAGAATGGGTTTTGTTACCCAGAGACTGGTTCTGTGCTGTTACATCAGGACCAGAGGTCCTGGGGTGCGGCTGGTCCATCTGGAGCCTCCCCAGAAGCAAACAGCAGCGTTGTGGGGTGTCTGTCTTCTCTTGCAGTTTGCTCATCACCTCCATGGGCCACATAAAGCTGACAGACTTTGGTCTGTCCAAGATCGGCCTGATGAACATGACCACGAACCTCTACGAAGGGCACATGGAGAAGGACACGCGGGAGTTCATGGACAAGCAGGTAAGAGGTCCTGCTCCACGTGGCTGACCTGCATTCGTTGCAAAGGTCCCCGCAGAGGTGTCAGCCCCTGCTTCCCATGCAGGTGTGCGGCACTCCGGAGTACATCGCCCCCGAAGTCATCCTCATCCAGGGCTACGGGAAGCCCGTGGACTGGTGGGCCATGGGCATCATCCTCTACGAGTTCCTGGTGGGCTGCGTCCCCTTCTTCGGGGACACCCCCGAGGAGCTCTTCGGTCAGGTCATCAGTGGTGAGTGTCAGGGGCCAGTTTGTGTTCCCAGCAGCCAAGGCTTGTCCTTCAGCTCGTGGGGAGCACCATTCCTTCCTGTCACACCCGGCTGAGCAGCGGGGAGGCTCCTCAAGCTTTGACTTCCCACTTTGGGTGGACGCTTCCCCTGCTGCAGCTCCCAGGGGACTTTCCTGTTGCCTAGAAGTGTCCAAACCCTTTCAGCCACCCCAAACCTCTTTGTCCTTTTCCTTGCAGATGAAATTATGTGGCCGGAAGGGGACGAGGCTCTCCCTGCAGACGCCCAGGACCTGATCACACGGTTGCTGAGGCAGTGTCCCCTCGAGCGCCTGGGCACTGGTATGCACAGCAGCCCCCCCAGGGGTGACCTGGCAATCTCTATTCTCATCAAATTTGCGTGGCTTTGAATCCAAAGCGTGTCCTGCCACACTGAGGGTGCTCAAAGGAGGTCTCCTGCTCGGGGTTCCTCCCAGGAAGGCTGCACAGGGCTCTTGTCCGCCCTTTTTTAAGCCATTCGCTGTGTGAAGGAGAGATTGTGCCATTTGGGATGGGAGCAGGAGCATCCCACGTCCTGCCCTGTGCCCCTGACATGGGTTTCCCTGCCTGGCAGGAGGTGCACATGAGGTGAAGCACCATTCCTTCTTCCTCCATCTGGACTGGAACGGGCTGCTGCGGCAGAAGGCTGAGTTCATCCCCCAGCTGGAGTCGGAGGACGACACCAGCTACTTTGACAGTGAGGCCAAATCCATTCCTTTTCCCCCTCTGCCAGTCTGTTATCCCAGCTGCACTTTGGATGCTCCCATGGGGAATGAAAACCTCCTGGGTGATGCTGGTCACTTTACAACCCAAATCACAAAACATACACACTCCTCCTCCCAGGCTGCTCACCCAACCAACTTCCTCCCCCCAAAACTCCCCTGGGATGTGGGACTGGGCTGTCACCCCACGGGTGTAGGTCCCACCTGGCCCTGCTGCAGTGACATCCCTTCCCCTTCTGGCTCTTGCCTTCAGCTCGCTCCGAGAGGTATCGCCACTTGGATTCGGAGGATGAGGAAACCAACGACGAGGAATCATCAGTGGAGATCGGGCAGTTCTCCTCCTGCTCCCACCGCTTCAGCAAGGTGCTCCAGTCCCTCCTGCAGCATCCAAACTGCTTTGGCACCGCAACCAGTGTGGCCGTGCCGAGCATCGGTGTCTTGGCTCACAGCAGAGCACCGAGATTCCCAAATTTCTGCTCCTTGCTGATGGCTCCTCTCCTCCTCAGGTGTACAGCAGCTCTGAATTCCTGGCGGTCAACTCCACCCTCAGCCTCTCCTCCTCTGACCGGAGTCACTGCGATGACAAGGAGGAGCGGTGGGACCGGCACTCAGGAGATGAGGACAGGAGCCGGCCAGCGGGCGCCGAGCCCCGGTGCGTGGTCAGGGGGGGCTGCACTGCTGGTGTGGGCTCTTACCAGTGCCCAGGGCTTGTGCCAGGATCAAGGGTTTGTGCCAACACTGAGGGTTTGTGCCGGCACCAAGGGTTCGTGCTGACATCAAGGGCTTGTGGTGGCACTGAGGTTTTGTGTTGTTACTGAGGGTTCAGTGAGGTCAGTGGGATGCATCCTGGGGTGCTGCAGTGGCTCAGTGCCATCCCCCTCACCCATCTTGGGGTGTCCTGAGCCCTCCTGCTCTTCCCACGCAGCCTCCGCTCCTGGACGTCCGGCAGCTCCACGCCGTACACCTCCCGGCACGAGCGGAGCCGCAGCCCCACCGCGCTGCCCAGCACCCTCAGCCTGGACACCATGCCCAAGTTTGCCTTCTCCTCGGAGGATGAGAGCCCTTGCGTGGCGTCCTCCAAGCCGGAGAGACCCAAGTTTGTGGTGGGAGACTCGGACGTGGGGGCCGGCGGCGCGGTGAAGCAGTCGGCGTTATCCGGTGCGTGCGCTGTGGGCACCAGTGTGGGATGCTCTGGGGGCAGCCGGGGTCCTGCATGGCACGGGGTGGCTTCTCCACATCCCCCAAACTCTCCCTACTCCCCTCTGTGCAGCCGATCTCGTCAGCCTGAACCGCATCCGCCTGCGGAGCAACAGCACCGGCACCAAGAACTCGACTCCCCGGAGCCTGGAGCCGAGTGGGGGCCGCCGGCTGAGCACCCAGAAGGATGTGCCGGAGAGGCAGAGAGCCTCGCTGGGCAGCCGTGTGCCCAAATCTGCCTCTGTCTCAGCCCTGTCCCTCATCATCACATCAGGTCCGTGTGCTGTGTGGTTTATCCTGCTGGACGGCCACCGCCACCTGGTTTTGCCGGACTGAGCCGGCTCCTTCTACTTGCAGATGACTTCGGTGGCGGTGCCCTGATGAGCCCCATCTCCCCCCACTCCCTCTCGTCCAACCCCTCTTCCCGGGACTCCTCCCCGAGCCGAGACTCCTCGCTGGCCATCGCCAGCCTGCGGCCGCCCATCATCATCCACAGCTCGGGGAAGAAGTACGGCTTCACCCTGCGAGCCATCCGCGTCTACATGGGCGACAGTGACGTCTACACCGTCCATCACATGGTCTGGGTACGTGCCCTGGGGTCTGGCGGTGCCTGACACTGCCTTTCCCAGTGGGAAAACCCCAGGAGGAAGCCTGCATCCCAATAAAATCGTTGTGTTTGGGGTGCAGAGCGTGGAGGAGGGGAGCCCCGCGCAGGAGGCCGGGCTGAGGGCGGGCGATCTCATCACACACGTGAACGGCGAGTCCGTGCTGGGTTTGGTCCATCGGGACGTTGTGGAGCTGCTGCTGAAGGTGGGTGACCAGAGCTGTTCTGCTGTGCCAGGACATCAGTTCAGCAGCTGAGGCAGCTGAGGCAGGAGCTCGTTCAGATCAGGTGCTACAGCGATTCTTTTTCCACCCCTCAGAGTGGGAATAAAGTGGCCCTGCGGACCACTGCCCTGGAAAACACCTCCATTAAAATCGGTCCCGCACGGAAAAACAGCTCCAAGACGAGGATGGCACGGAGGAGTAAAAAGAGCAGGAAAAGGGATGGCCAGGACAGGTAGGTAAAACCGGGATAAAACGGCATTTGTCCCAGTGTGTGGGGTACTGGGGGAATGCTCCGGATCTGCCATGTCGGGGTGTCCAGTGGGGTCTGGCCCTGCCAGCACTGGGTTGGATGCTCTGGATCTGCCATACTGGGGTGTCCAGTGGGGTCTGTTCCTGCTGCCACCAGGTCAGCAGACCTGAGACTAACAGCTTTAAGGAGAAGCCAAAGTTATTCCTGTCCCTCCAGCAGGAGAAAATCCCTTTTCAAGAAGATCTCCAAGCAGTCATCGGTCCTGCACACCAGCCGCAGCTTCTCCTCGGGTCTCCATCACTCGCTGTCCTCCAGCGAGAGCCTCCCGGAGTCCCCCACGCACAGCCTGTCCCCGGGTCCCACGACGCCGTGCCGCAGCCCCGCTCCCGACCTGCCCTCAGGTACCCCAAGGGGGGATATTGGCTCGGGGCAGGGCAGGATGCTGGGTGTCCCTCGGGAGGCCGCGTCCCTCCATCCCTACAGTGACCTTTTCTCTTTGTACGGCAGATGCTGCGTCCCCTCAGAGCACCTCTCCCTCCTCCAGCACCCCAACGTCACCCGCCGGCCACGTGCGCCCCAGCTCCCTGCACGGGCTGGCCCCCAAACTGGGTGGGCCGCGCTACAAAGTGGGACGTCGCAAATCCACCAGCAGCATCCCCCCCTCGCCCCTGGCCTGCACCCCTTCCTCGGCCCAGCGCCCGCCTTCCCCCCAGCGCTCCCCATCTCCTCTCCCCGGGTACCCCAAAACCCCCCATTCCTTCCAGGGCAAGACCCTGTCCCCCCCCACCATCGTCCGGCAGAGCTCCCGGCCCCGCAGCGCCGACTGCCCCCGCTCCCCCCTCCTCAAGCGCGTCCAGTCGGCCGAGAAGATCGTCACCATCCTGGCCGAGAAGAAAACTGGTGGCGGCCGCAAGCTGGGGCTGGAGATGTCCACGCTGGATGGGGAGGCCATCGGGGAGGGCGACGCGCTGCCGTACCCCGGGGAGCACGGGTACCACCCCGCCAGCTCCCGGCTGGCAGAGCGGCACGACCGGGACCAGGAGATGGTGGTGATGCGGCGCCTGAACCTGTCGGAGCGCCGGGACTCCTTCAAGAAGCAAGAGGCGGTTCAAGAAGTGAGTTTTGATGAGCAGGAGACGGCGGCAGGAGGCGAAGACGGCAGCAAGAGTGAAGAAGGGCAGGGCACGGCTGCCCAGGGCGGTGGCACGGAGCCGCCGAAGCCGAAGCCGAAGCCCAGCACGGTCCCGCAGATCGCGGTGCAGGGCTCAGAGAGCGACGAGCAGGAGCCGGCGGTGGCCGAGTGGGAATGCCAGGGCTCCTACCCCATCAGCAGCACTGAGCAGCCCAACAGCAGCATCTCCTTGCCGTGGTGGGATGGGTGCGAGCATCGGGACCGTGGCTCCCAGCAGCAGCGGAACTGCGGGGAGGGATCGAGCGGCCACTGGCAAGTGCCAGCACAGGGCCGGGAGCCACCGGGTGCTCGTCTCCCGGCTCCCCGGGGCACGTGGAGTGGGGCCAAGCACGCCTGAGCCCCACGCTGGCACCAGGGCTGGTTCAGGCTCCCTGTGGCATCCCAGTGCCTCCCCAAAACCCTGTCCTGTGCAGAAAATCCATGAGAGAAACGTCCCCGGAGCCACTCTGGACACTGGCGCTGGCCGGGCCGGCCATGCCCCGGCACTTCGCCCCCCTGGAAGGCTTTTTGTACTCCCTGAAAGATGCTCATATTTTTATAGAGACGCAGGAGCTTTTCCGGCGGCGGCGTTTCCCCAGCTGGGCCCCAACCTCTGTGTACAGAAAGGACTCGATGCAAATATTCTTTAATTAATTTATTACTTTTTATAAGCTAAATGGGCAGTGCAGGACTGTCGCAGGGGCCAACCCAGCTCTGGGAGTCCCAGCCTTTTCCGTGCGTCTCCCAGCTCCCAGCCCACTGTTTTCTAACCCCCTCGCTCTTCCCTACTTTTTAACTTCAATTCTGGCTGGAAACACCCCGGATCTCTTAAGAAACCCGTAATTCTAATATTTAAAATTAAAACAAAACCCCAAATCCATAGCAACATCCCCCATATGCTGGTGCTCCGGGCTGGGATGCAGAGGGGGGGATATTCTTTGCATATGGATCATCAGATGATGAGCATATGGATCATTTTATAAGCTTGTAGTAGATATAAAAAGGGTTTAATTGTTTTATTTGGAGATTTTACAGGCACCTGGCTCCATTGGCCCTTCCAGGTGGGAAAAACCAAGACATTCCCCAGATGGGAATATTAATGGAATTTTTAGGGTCAGTTTTTGCTCTTTCTGTTTCTCTGCCACCAAATCCCGTGGTGTTGGTTGGTCAGTGCACAGACACCCACAAAATCCCAAGTTTCCTCTTTTTAAAAAAAACAAATCTCCCCAACCCAGTGAGCGCCTGTGCTGCCTCACTTGTAATTCGGGAATTTCATCCCTTTTTTCCCCCCCACCCCGTTGCTCTTTATCCAACAAACCACAGCTCAACCCGGCATTTCTCCCCCATTTCTACCGTTTTTTGGGATACAAACGTTTCCATTTGTTGATGCATGTTCCGGCTTTCCCCCCTGCCGTGGTTTGGTGCCGTGGTGCTCCAAGCACCGTGACGGTGACATGGGGGCACCCCCGGTTTGCCGACCCCGCTGCCGTCGGGCATCACCGTGCCCCCGGCGGACTTTTGGGCTGCGTGTTGGATTCTTTCGTGCACGTGTGGTTTGTGCCAGGCTCCGTACCCCGCTTCTCCCGTTCAACTGGTGCTGTTAAACCCCCCCAAAAACGAGCAACCAGAGCTGCTCCGTGTTTCCTTTGCTTCTCCCTCCACTCTCTGTATTAAGGTCTTGGGAAGGCAGCGGGGTTTTGGGGAGACACCGGGCACCCCCTGTCCACTGGCACGGCGGGATGGGGGGGCTCAGCTGCGCACCGGTGGCGTGGATAGGGTGGGAAGAGGATTTTTAAAATGGAAAATGTCTTAAAAGCCGAGGGGTCTGTGTCTTCCTGCCCAGTGCCCGGCTCTGTTCGTACCTTCGGGAAGTTTTATGTTGGATTAAAATTGTCCCTTGCGCTGAGCGTGGTGTCCAGAGAAAGGGGGTGGCACTGGAGTGTGCAGGGCAGAGAGTGCCCGCTCTGGGGGCCATGGCAAGGGGGGAACTGGGCAGCAGCACAGGTGGGAGGGGAGGGGAGGTGGCCCTGCGGTGGCACCGGGATGGCTGGCACCCAGCCTGGCTCCGGCACCGGGCCCCGACTGTGGGTGCTCGGGGCAGTGTCCCACACCCCTGGTGCAGTCCCAGAGCCGTGACCTGTGCCCAGGGTAGTGCCCCATGCTTGGTGCCATGCCCCACTCCCAGGTCCATGCTCATTCCCAAATCTACGCCCCGTGCTCTGTCCCCGGTGCAGTGCCCGGTGCCACACGCCCAGTGCAGTCCCGGTTCGGTGCCCCATGCCCGGTGCTGTGCCCAGTGTCCAGTGCCCGGCGCAGTGTCCGGTGCTGTGCCCGGTTCCCGGTGCGATCCTAGTGCATTCCCGTGCCTGGTGCAGCCCCGGTGCAGCCCCGT
>VXBT01009886.1:55317-72681 GCA_013400235.1 Oriolus oriolus | reverse complement strand
GTGCAGTCCCGGTGCTGTGCCCCGTTCCCGGCTCAGTCCCGGCTCAGTCCCGGTGCAGTCCCGGTGCTGTGCCCCGTTCCCGGCTCAGTCCCGGCTCAGTCCCGGTGCAGTCCCGGTGCTGTGCCCCGTTCCCGGCTCAGTCCCGGCTCAGTCCCGGTGCAGTCCCGGTGCTGTGCCCCGTTCCCGGCTCAGTCCCGGCTCAGTCCCGGTGCAGTCCCGGTGCTGTGCCCCGTTCCCGGCTCAGTCCCGGCTCAGTCCCGGTGCAGTCCCGGTGCTGTGCCCCGTTCCCGGCTCAGTCCCGGCTCAGTCCCGGTGCAGTCCCGGTGCTGTGCCCCGTTCCCGGCTCAGTCCCGGCTCAGTCCCGGTGCAGTCCCGGTGCTGTGCCCCGTTCCCGGCTCAGTCCCGGCTCAGTCCCGGTGCAGTCCCGGTGCTGTGCCCCGTTCCCGGCTCAGTCCCGGCTCAGTCCCGGTGCAGTCCCGGTGCTGTGCCCCGTTCCCGGCTCAGTCCCGGCTCAGTCCCGGTGCAGTCCCGGTGCTGTGTCCCGTTCCCGGCTCAGTCCCGGCTCAGTCCCGGTGCAGTCCCGGTGCTGTGCCCCGTTCCCGGCTCAGTCCCGGCTCAGTCCCGGTGCAGTCCCGGTGCTGTGCCCCAGTGCCCGATGCGGTGCCCGCTCCGCTCGCCACCAGGGGGCGCCGCCGCGCTCTCCCTCCGCTCCCCCTCGGCCCCTTCCGGAGACGCTCGCGCGAGGGGCGGGGCCCCGATGGCGATCGGGCCAGGGGAGGGGCGGGGCCGGAGTCTTCGGTCAGCTCCGGACTCTGTCGGCTTCTCTCGGTAATTTCCGGGATAGATTCGGGCAGTTCCGCTCTCTCTCGGCTGCTGTCGGCTGTTTCCGGGGCGGGTTCGGGCCGTTCCGGCGACGTTCGGGCCTGTCCCAGGCTCCGCCGGGCCGGAGGCAGCAGCGGGCTGGAGGCGAGCGGCGGCGGATGGGGCCGGCGGAGAGGTGGGACGGGGCCGGGAGCGGCGGGATCGGGATCATCGGGATCGGGGAGAGCGGGCCCGGATCGGAAACGGGCCCAGGGTGGGCATCGGGACCACCTCAGCGTGAGGCGCCCCTGGGCTTGGCGGGGAGCACCGGGGTGGGCCCCGGGCCGAGGCTCTGTCCCTCATGGGACAGCCTCGAGGATGTGCCCGGACCCTTCGGGAGGTGCCGGCGCAGGGTGTCCTGCTGCCAGGGCAGTGCCACTGCCGTGTGGCTTCGTCGTGGTGCCAGGGCTATGCCCTCCGGGCCCCCCCAAGGCTGTCCCTGTGTCCTCCCTATGCCGGGGCTGTGCTCTCCGATCCCCCCCGGGCTGTCCCTGTGTCCTCCCTATGCCGGGGCTGTGCCCCCCGATCCCCCCCGGGCTGTCCCTGTCCCCCCCGGTGCCGGGGCTGTGCCCCCCGATCCCCCCCGGGCTGTCCCTGTCCCCCCCGGTGCCGGGGCTGTGCCCCCCGGTCCCCCCCGGGCTGTCCCTGTCCCCCCCGGTGCCGTGGCTGTGCCCCCCCGATTCCCCCTGGTTGTCTGCAACCCAGCAGTGCCATCACAGGTGGCCCTGTGCCACTGTCCCCACGGCGGTGACAGTGCAGGGACCCCCTCAGCACGGTGCAGTCCCCATTGCCGGGGGTCCTGGGGACCTCCTGGGGGCGGTGAAACCAGAGTGGCCTTTCAGAGTCCCAACTCTGTTCCCTCTGCCCGGGGTTAGTTCGACCCCAGCAGTTCCCAGGCTGGAGCTGGTGCCCCAGGGATGTGCCCGTCCGGCCGGGTGTGTGCCAAGGGTGGCTTTGCTGTGTCTTATCACAGTATCCCCCAAACCCTGGCTCTGGGGTGAGCCAGCCCACTGCTTCCCAGGGAGGTTGGTCATTGCTTTTCTTCTCCTCCTGTGGATGTTTCTCAGCCTCTTGAAGAGGAAGATTCCCATGGTCACGTACCTCCCAAACTGGGGGGTCTGCGATCAATGGGAGATAAAGCCAGGGGGCAAAAACTGTCGAAAAACGAGAGCTGTGAAGAGCTGGAGTGGCCCCAGCGTTGCCTTTCAGTGGAGCCGTGGCTGCCTCTCCTCCCATTAATGTGCGGCTTTGATTTCCCAAGCAGCTCTTGGAGCCGCTGGGGAACTGGCCCTGTGACTTTCTCTGTGAGAGCAGAGAATGGAGACAGCTGAGTAAATATAGCCTAAATCACTGCTTTCCTGGCCATTCCCCCACCCTTCCCTGACATGCGAAGGGCTGGTGTGTCCCCGAGGCTGGATTGGCCTCTGCTCCAGCTTTCCACGATGTGGGAAAGTCCAAGCCATGGTTTGGTTTCTTTGGTGACTCTCTTTGACGTGGGCAGCTCGTGCTTCCATCTGCCCGCGTGGTTCGTGGCACGGACTCGTTCCTCTTAAAGCTGATCTCTGCCCCAAAACCCCCCGTTCCCAACTCGCTGGAACAAGGTTTTAAGCACACAGGAAAATCCTTTCTGCCCGCAGTTGGGTCTTGCTTGGATAAAAGCGCTGGGTTGGAAGGGAAAGCGCGGCTCAGCTGGAATGTGGCGAGGAGCAGAGTGGTTTGCGGAGCCAGTTTGGAGCCGTGTCAGAGCTCCGAGTGCCGGGGTGTGTTTACAATGAAAAAGAGTATTTATAATATCGAGGGCTCTTTTAATTCCTCTGGGAATCTCTGGAGCCGCAGCTTGGAGCTAAAGTAGCCGGGTAATGGAAGATAAAAAGCAGACAGAGGAAGGGGATGGTGGATATCTCAAGTTGGAAGGTCTTGGCTCTCTCACCAATATCTAAATCATGCTGGTCTATTAACTTGGGTGCTTCTTACCTCGTCAGTTACTTCATGTGATTGCTGAGCTGTGCAGAGCTGCTGATAAATCATATAAATTCCAAATACCCCGGGGAATGTGATTTTAAGCAGATAAGTTAGCAAGAGCAGTTGGATTTTTTTTTTTTCGTGTACTCAGGTTTTTTTTAGAACTGTAGGTTTTTTTGCCAAAATACAGCTCCTGGGTCTCTATATCCCTAAAGCCAGCTCCATGAATGCTCCTAAAATGGAATTAGTGTGTTCTTGCTGCATGGGGGATGGTGTAAGGGCAGTCTGGAGTGAGGTGATGGGGCTGGTGTTGAGTGCTGGGTCCTTCTCTGCTCCCTGCCAGCAAATTAAAGTCTCGGGCCAAGTAAGAAGCTCTTGTAGGGAGGAGAAAGTTTCTGAGGTGGTTAAGAGAGAACAAGCTTCAGCTGGAGCAAGGAAGTTCAGTGTCAGGAGAAGCCTCTGGACAGTGTGAGAAGTCTTGGAGCAGGTGTGCAGACTGCCTGAGGTGCTCTTGTGCTGTCCAGCCTTTGAGCAGGAGGTCCTTGGGACCTCCAGTGGTCTCCCAAAAGTGAGGAAGGTGTTGGTCATCCTGATTTATTCAGCTCCTCATGCCCCTGCTAACCATGACATTGACCTTTTCAGTGAAATATTTCAGATATTCCTTCACTTCCTCGGGCTTTGGTGAATAAAGCAAAATATTTGATGAAACTCAAGCATGAGCAGTAAATGCTCTGTGTCCCTGGCAAAGGGTGGCTTGTGGCTGTGGGCAGGGGCTGCTGCTCCTGGGGAGCTGCTGCTCCTGGGGATCTGTTGCTGGCTGGCTGGAAGCATTTCTGGGGAAGAGAAGAGGTGAAAACGGCCTCGGCTGTCTCATGCCTGGCTCGGGCACGGCTCAGGCATAACTCCCCTCTTCCCCTGCAGCTTTTCCCTGTTTGGAAGGAAATACCAGCTGGCTTGGCAGTGCTGTGGCCAGCCCGGGCTCCAGCTCTCCCTGCTCCGCTGGCCGCTTCCCCAGGGGCAGCTGCTGGAGCGTGTCCAGCTCCGCTTCCCGCCCGCACCAGCTCCCTGCGGGCTCTCCCGGCTCCTTCCCCCACAGCTCCTCGTGGCACTGCTGCCTCCTCCATGGCCTCGCTCATGGCTCCAGCCTTGCGAGTCGTTTTTCCAGTCATTGTTCCTGCTGGGGAGGCAGCGGGCCCGGGAAGCTGCCTGGGAGCACAGGGATTTGCTGTGCTGTTTGTCCTGGCTATAAATCAGGGCTTGCCAAGCTCTCGCCCTCTCTCCCTCTGCCACTCGGTGTTGTGGGTGCTGGTGGGCACAGCGTGGTCCGTGACCTGCTTGCCACTGCCAGCTTCAGGAGCTGAGGCCATCAGAGCTGCCCCGGCTGCGTGGGTCAGAAGGACGTGATGCAGCAGCAGATGTCACGATGGCAGGCAGTTCCCTGTCCATTTTTATTCCCATCCATCATTGCATTGTTCTGTTTTCTCTTTTTATTAAAGGAAAAGTTTGTTCTTTTTGTCTATAACTTTCAGTTCAAAACTCGATCTGGTGTTTGTTTTGCTCGCTGAGGATCTGATGTAACTTGGAGAGGTTGGAGCTGTGTATACTGTTGTGAGCATATTCTTATTTTAAATATTTTTATGCGTTCTTTCCCCTCATTGGAAAGAAAGTAACTCTCAGTCTCGCTTCAAGTCAAGCTGCACTTTGAACTGCATTTGGAACTGGGTTAAAAAGCACAGGAACCACATTTAAAATGTTAAGATGCTTTTATTTATGTGCTGGGCACAGACAA
Organism: Oriolus oriolus; assembly: GCA_013400235.1. Taxonomy (NCBI): domain Eukaryota; kingdom Metazoa; phylum Chordata; class Aves; order Passeriformes; family Corvidae; genus Oriolus; species Oriolus oriolus. The sequence continues at coordinate 68,069 of VXBT01009886.1, read as the reverse complement.
AAAGACTTGTAATGTGTTTTTTGTTTCAAACCGATGTATTAAACAAAGAAAGTATTGACAGCAGTTAATGAATTGAGGGATTGTTTCTGGGCGCTGAGATAGATTTACCAAAGGTATTTAGCTGTCTGATGCATGGGATTTTCAGAGCAGCCTAAGCAAGTGCTCGCCAGCACAGACACACGAGGTTCCTCTCCGAGAGCCGAGCAAACCTGGAGCTGGGCCCGGCAGAAATCTTTTGGCAAGATGCTCCCTCTCTCCTGCTCGGAGGTGTGCTTCCAGCCGACAGGCTCATGCGTGTCCTGGCCTCTCAGCGCTGCCTTCCTTCCAAAGAGCTGTTCCAGGGCTTTGGGAAGTGTGTGTTCCCAATCCCCAAAAACTCTGTCAGCTGCTCTCCGAGGGTGCAGAGCTTTTCTGCAGCTCAGCCACGGAAGCCTCTGGCTGGGTCCGTGGCAGGACAGAGGACAACTGTTGCCCCTGGAGAGGACGGTGCCAGCATTAGCCATGAGGATTTGGGTCTCCTGGGGGGCTCCTCACCCATGTTCACGAGCACTCAGTGCCCACCTGGGCTGAGTGTGGGGAAAGCAGGTGAGGCTTCTCCAGGAATCGCCTGGCTCTGAGTTCTCTGGATTTGTTCACGTGCCCAGTGACCTGCTGGGACATGGAGAGCGCGGTGGCACAGAGCTGTGCCTGCATTCCCACCCCAGGGAAGACGGTTGTGGAAGGAGTCGGTTGGAAGAAGCTGCGGGACCTGCTCTTTGGAGACACTCGGTGCTCCGGAGTCACTCTCCTCTTCCCACCCCTCCACGCAGATCTGCTTTTAAAAGTTACTGAACAAGTTTGCCAGGCCTGAGCGTTTTGTCCTTCCAGCCTCTTCAGCTGCACCGGCTTGTCAGAGGCGCCTGGAGTCGGGGCTGGGATCCGCGGGTGGAAGCTGGGGGGGTGCCTGCGGGGGAGCATCGACCCTGCTGGGGTTGGGCTCTGCTGCCTCTGGGTGCCCTCTGGGGTCTGTCCTCCCTGGGAGGAGGGGGAGCTGCCGGCGCCGTGCCCAGCGGGCAGCGGCCACTCGGGCCCTTGGCAGTCAGACAGTGCCCCCGGCACTGCGACTCCGCTCTGGGGGACCCTGACAGGCAGCACTCAGAGGGGCAGCCAGTAAGCGTGGTCATAAATCTCTTTTTATGCTTTGGATTATGAAGTAATATTTTCCTGGCTGGGGCTGGTTGGACTGGGGAAATGCGGGCTCTGCTGCGAGTTCCTTGCAGCCGCCATCCCAGCATGGTGGGAGCTTTCACAGCGGCTGTGCTGGGATGAGTTGCTTCCCCCGTGAACATCAGAAACCTCTGTAGAGTCTCTCCATGAACTTTGCAGTGTGGTGTTGCTCCTAGAGTTCTGGAGAAACTCTCCAGCAAGCTGGATCAGGCTCAGTCCTGTTCCCCACCCGCCTCTGGCCGCAAGTGCCTCACCTCCCCGCGGGCAGTGCCTGTTCATTCATGGCAAAGACAGCCCGGCTGGGACGCCTGCCCGAGCTCAGGCAGGCGGTGCGGGCTCTGGCTGCTGCACAGGTTTCCTGTGCCATGGCCTCTTTGTGCCTTTTGTCCATGTCAAGGGAAGGAGCCCTGGTGCCGGGCTGGAGAGCCTGCCTGCGGAGAGGTGGGGCTGGCTCCTCCCGGGGGACTCAGCCCGATCTCAGACTTTGTGCAGCACGTGCAGGTGTGGCGACATGTGCGGGGGTGATACCACGTGCAGGAGGAAAGAAGGATTTGTAGCTGATATGAACTGTAACGTGTTGCTGGCCTGGAAGGGTTATTTTGAAATCCTGCAGATCACCACTGTTGGTGCCTGTCACGGAGTCCAACCAGCGGTCGGAGCAGCCCTGGCTTCGTGCCGTGCTTGGTTGTTCGCTGACCCCTCTGGGAAGGGTGTCCTGGCTCCCTTTGCCTCCTCGCCTCCCTCTGCCCAGGCTTCCACAGCCCTGAGAAGCACCTCCCTGCTCATTAATAGTTTTCAGATGAGACTCAAAAGTTTGAGCTGGGTTTGGTGGTTTCTGGGCCAAAGCAGCTCAAGCCTTTAACAGGACCTGCAGCGTTTCAGCAGGCCCAGGGTGTCCCTGGGAAGGCTGGTTTCTGGCTGCCCCGGTGCCTTGTAGGTCCGGTCCTCGGCCGCACGCCATTTCTGCGGGAACCAGAACTCTGGGATTTGCCTGAGGCAGGTGGAAAACTGGCCTGTGCAGCCAGGAGGGGATGGGAAAAGAGGACGTGCCTGGCTGGTGGGAATGTCCCGGCTCGTACATCTCTTCAACAACGTGTTATAACCCAGGTTTATTCTTTTTGGTGGATTTCTGGGCAGGGCAGGCAGCATATTCAATTTCTCTCTGAATAGCTGAAAGGCAGTTAGGAGCTCTAAGTAGACTTGAAGGCTTCTAAAGATTATTTTAACTCCTCTTGCCTCCATCTCTGCGAAAAGAACCCGTGCCTGCACTTGATGCTGTTGCTGCTTTTGAAAAATTCAAAAATTGACTTTTTGCTCAGAGCAAAGCTTTGAAGTGCTGCTCTGTGGGAATGGCAGCGCATCTCGAAAGCCTTTTGCTGAAAGCGTGGTTAACCTACATTTGTGGGCAGCTCCCTTCAGAAGATGCCTTTGTGGGGGATTGCATGGCGAGATGTAAAGGTGAACTGTGAAATTTAATCGATTTAACAAGGGAAGGTTAAATCTGTTTGTTCTGCTCCTATTCAGGGCCTGCAGCTGGTGGGTGCAGGGTCACCCTTTTCTGTATGCAAAAGTTATCCTGCATAAAGGCTGTTTTGTCCCACTTGTTGTCTCCTTGTTTGCATAAGTGCTGCGAGGAGGGTAAGCTGAAGAAGCAGGGGTGAACCTCTTTAAGATGCAGAGCTGGTGCCTGGCTGTAGCAGAGAGGAGGTAGCGTTCCTGCCCGCAGCCACTGGCTCCTCACTTGCTTTTGGGAGTGTAAATCAGGATCAACATGTCCTGGTTGGATCCAGGGCTCTGCATCAGCTGCTAAGTAGGAGAGAAACGAGTCCTGCCTCTCTCAGGTGAACCCCTGGTTTGAATGTTGGCGTGTCAGGAGGGTGTGGGGTGCCTGGCTGTGCAGTGACAAGTCTTCTTCTCTTTGCAGGCACTAGGAAGGGGAACGTAGCGTGCCACGCTGTTCCAGGCTGGAAGCCTACGGTGCTTTTCCTCCCCAGACTCCAAGAGACTGGCTTTTTTGGTGAAACAGACGCTGATCTTGGGTTTCTTTGCTGCATGCCCGCTCACCAGTGCTGGATTATGTTCGTCTCCTTCTCCCTTTGCTCCATAATTTGGTTGAATCGTGGTTTCAAGCTAAGGAAAAGGGGCTGCACCTAAGCGCTCCGGGGCACCCAGACCAGGCTCCTGGGGTGCCGGTTCACACAGAGACAGTTCAGAGTGCTGATGGGGGAGAGCTGCCTCTGAGGGCCCTCCTCTCCCACCTGGAACGTGCTGCCTGACCCTGCAGAGCCCTTCTCCCCCGGCAGAGAGGATGGGCAGCACCGACGGCTTCCAGTACCGCGCGCTCTACCCCTACCGCAAGGAGCGCGAGGAGGACATTGACCTGCTGCCCGGGGACATCCTGGTCGTGAGCAAGGGGGCCCTGCAAGCCTTGGGCTTCAAAGATGGAGACGAGCAGACCCCCAATCAGATCGGGTGGATCCTGGGCGTCAACGAGCGCACCAAGCAGAAGGGGGACTTCCCTGGCACCTACGTGGAGTACGTGGGGCCGGTGAAAATCGCCGTCCCTTCGCACCGGCCCCGAGTGCAGAGACCCCTGCCCGCCACACCGGGGGCCAGCAGCTGCCGGCTGCCCGAGGCTCTGGAGCAAGGTAAGCCCTGCTGTGTGCCCTGTTGCTCCAGGACACCTCCAGTCTCGCTGTGTGACGGATGAGAGTGTGTGAGTGGCTTCGTAGGACAGCGGTGAAGCCCTCAGCTCGGCAGCACTGGGTTGCCCCACCAGCAGCAGTGCAGTTGAGTCGCAACCAAAAGCCAGCCTCTCTCAGTCCTGGCCCGGAGAAAAGCACTTTGTTCCTCCAGCTTGCCAATCTGCTCAGCAGAGCTTCCTGGGGCAAGCCTTGTCCCACTCTTACCCCTCCAAGATCTTTCTCCTTCTCTGTTCTGCAACCAGCCAGGATCCCCATGGTCCCTCTCTCTGCTCCGCTGAGTTTTGCCAGGCTCCCTCCCTTCGGGATAAGTCCTGACCTCTCCCAACCACCACCTCCCCGCCTCTGCAGTGCCTGGGGCAGTGCTCCCTGCCAAGAGCTGCTCAGCCCCGCTGAGAGACACAATTACTTGTCTCTGGGCAAGAGGAGAAAAGTCAGGGTCTAAAAGAGCGCTTCTGAGAACTGGAGCTAATTGCTTGTCTGCCTGGCAGCCAGCCCTCCCCGCGGGTCGCAGAGCCCTCGCTGGGGCCGGGCAGCCACCCTGGGGCTGGGCATGGGCTGTCCTGCACCTGCGGCTGCCTCCCAGCCAGCCTGGCCTTGGCACGGACCCGGTCCGGGAGAGCCAGCGTGCCTCAGCCCTGCCTGTGGAGCTGTGGCAGCTGCCTGCTCTTAGCCTCTTTTTTTGGCTCCCAGGCACATAAACCCTGTGGCCAGGGCTCAGCAGCCCCCGGGTTTCCTCCTTCTACTCTTCCTTTGTGAGACCCCCACCTGCAGTGCTGAGTCTGGGTCTGGAGTCCTCAGCACAAGAAAGATGTGGGCCTGTTGGAGCGAGTCCAGGGGAGGTCACGGAAATGCTCGGAGGGCTGGAGCCCCTCTGCTCTGGAGCCAGGCTGGGCGAGCTGGTGGTGTTCACCTGGAGAGGAGAAGGCTCTGGGAGACCTTATTGTGGCCTTCCAGTACTTACAGGGAGCTTATATAAAAGAGGGAGAGAGGCTTCTTACACAGGCAGATAGTGATAGGACAAGGGGGAAGTTTTAAATTAAGAGGGAGAGATTTAGATTAGATGTTAGGAAGAAATTCCTGACTGTGGGGGTGGTGAGGCCCTGGCACAGGTTTCCCAGAGCAGCTGTGGATGCCCCATCCCTGGAAGTGTTCCAGGTCAGGCTGGATGGGGCTTGGAGCAACCTGATCTAGTGGAAGGTGTCCCTGCCCAAGGCAGGGGGCCTTTAACTGGGTGATCTTTTAAGGTCCCTTCCAATCCAAACCATTCCGGGATTCTCTGAGGGGTGACAGCCACACTTTGCCTTCCCATGCCTTGCAGAAGACCTCATGCTGGTGTACGTGGGAGGAGTGGGGTCAGCAGCAGGAGCTGGAGGGTGCCAGGGAACGCTCCCAGCTGGCAGTGCTGCGTCCTCCCCATCCCTCTCTGCCTGGGAGCCACGGCTACCCCAGCAGATGCTTCTGGCTGTGTGAAAACACCGCTGGGGTCTTACGAAACCAGGACTGTGGGGCTGGTGCAGCTCCCTGCAGCTGCCTCCCTTGCTCCTGCTGCCGGAGCCGGAGGGGCGGCCCCAGGAAACATCTCCGCAGGGTGGGAATGCGGCCGGGCCCTGTGTGCGTTTGGGTTGGCAGCGAGAGCCTGACCTGAGTCATCCCGCTCACAACCTGCCTTTCCAAGAAAGCAGCTCCTCTCGGGAGCCTGCGATGTGCTCTGTGCTGGATGTACTGGCCTTGCCTGCATCCAGCCTGCCGCTCCCTCAGGGGCTGCATTTCTGCCCTCCTCGGCTCTCCCCTCTTCTCAAGGGGGCTTGGTGGAGGCGTGTCTGGGCGGTCAAAGCCACCGGTGGTGTCTCTGGGAGGTGGAACAAGATACGTGCCAAAGCTCCTGGAGCGCAGAAAAGACAAATTTGGGAAGGAAACCAAAAGCCAGCCTCTCTGCACCCTGCCCGGGGATGGAGGGTGGGGTACCAGGGCATGGGAGGGCAGTGCCAGCCCTGTCCTCTGTGGGTGCATCCCCAGAGCCAACCTCCCCTCTGGGCACAGGCAGGGCCTGCAGGGAGGCAGTTCAAACACCCAGAGCCATTTTACACTCAGCCTGCAGGTTTGATCCCCACATGGGCCATTCACTTAAGAGCTGGTCTTGAAGATCCTTGTGGGTCCCTTCCAGGTCAGGATATTCTGTGATTCTTTATTTCTGTATTCTGCTGGGGAGACACATTTTTGCAATGGAAAAACCGTATTTGAGCCAAGCCTGTCTTATTTCTTCATGGTCTGCACTTTAGGAGGTGCAGAACCATCTTCTGGCTGCCCCACGAAGCTCCTTCCCTGCTTCCCAGGTCCTGCCCTGGTTGGCAGGGACCCCTTAGCCCCTCGGTGTCACTCGTGGAGCAGGGCCAGCGGCACAGCTGTCCCGCAGCCCGGGAGCAGGGCTGGCGGAGCAGCGAGACCCGGCGCGTTCTGCCAGTGGATTTACGAGCTGCTGGTGTTTGCCTTCCGCAGAGAACACGAGCGGAAAATGCGGCTCGGGAATATTTCCGCAGCTGCCCGGGCCGTGCTGTGAGCAGCCTTGTTCGCGGCGGCCCAGCCCGGAGGCCCGGCAGGCTCAGGAGTCGCTGCTGGCTCCGGCTCTGTGCCTGACAAAAAAAGACAAGCTGCTGCCTGCTGAAGCAGCACATTCCCGGCCGGGCCACGTGGGCAGCGCCAGTATTTACTCTCCCTTCAACCCTTCCCAAGGGTCAGGCTGGGAGCTGCCAGCCTGGAAGCTTGCCTGCAGCTTCCCCACCCCGACCCGCACCACGCTGAGCCTCTTCCCGTGCTCCAGTGGGGGATTGTCCCCCCCACCCCAGCAGCACAGGCCCTTGCAGAGCTGCTGGGTGCCTGACCCGTGTGCTTCGCTTCCCATGGCTGCTCCATCTCCCCTCGAGGCCGTGGGTGCAGGAGGCTGAGCTGGGTGCGCAGTTCCAGCTTGCTGCGCCTCGTGGTGAGACCACACCAGGCGAGTTCGGGTCAGATCCATGACAACGGAGCTGTTTCGCAACGGGGAGCAGCCTTTTGGCTCTGCCTCTGCAGAGTGGAGTGTGCTGGGTGTCCTCACCCACTGCGGGCTCCCCGGGGTCTGCCGGGTGCTGCGGACCAGCCCGAAGGAGCCTCCTGCTCCGGCTGGTGCTCCTTTGGAAGCGGGATGGAGCCTGGCACCGCTCATCCTTCGGCAAACCTCCTGCTGGCAGCTCCTCAGCCAGGCCTGCGTGCTCCTGCTCCAGCATGCACAGGGGGAGAGGGTGCCTGGAGCCAGAACCTCAAGACTTTCTAGAAGTGGCAGTGAAATACCACCCGACACGGGGCTGCACCCGAAATACACCCGACTAGGAATGGGGGGACCCTGGTCCTGCGCCACGGGCTGTCTGTGCCCTGTAGCAGCTTGAACAGAGGCTGTGGGCTCACGGGGAGGGGGAGGCACAGGGCCGGTTTCCATGTTAAACGAGCAGTCAAGGGCAGGAATTTGCTGACATGGCGTTCTGTCTGAATCGCTGGATTAATCACAGCTCACCACGACGAGCAGAGCGAGCTCCCTGGCCCTGCTCCGCTGCCAGCCCTGCACAGCCCCCGTGCTGGGCAGGGACCCAGCCCCGAGCTCCAGGAGCCCTGGTAACCCCTGTGCTGCCTGCCCGGGGGATCCCCAGGGGGTGGGCTCTGTCTCCAAGCCTCTGCAGGGAGCAGTAGAGATCTCCCTGTGCACACCCAAGCAGGGCTGGAGCTCAACAAGTGCTGTGCTGGCTCCTGGGCAGGTTCCTCACAGGCTCCATGCCACGCTCCAGTCCTCACAGCAGGGGCCACGGCTTTCCTTGCTCCTGTTGGGAGTTGCCTGGGTCGTGCCCTGGCCCAGCTCTGCTGCTGAGGGCTGAGCTGGTGCTGAGCTCTTCTCTCCCTCCCTCTCCCCCAGGGTCTCCTCTCCCGGACTTGCAGGAGCAGTTCAGCCCTCCCGAGGCTGCTCCGCCGCTCCTGGTGAAGCTGGTGGAAGCTATTGAGAAGAAAGGTAAGGGGGCAATGCTGAGCACTGGGGGGGCTGATACATCCCAAAACCCCACAATGAGAGCTGAGCTCTGTGGGACACACAGGACACAGCTGCTCTCATGTTCCTCCCTGGGCTGAGCTGCTGAGGCCCGTGAAGGTGTTTGGTTTGAGCACCTACACACTCTGGGTGGGTGCTGGGGTTTGAGAAGCGCTTCCAGCCTGGATCTGTGCCGTGGTGGAGAAATGGGGCCACTGAACCGGGTGTCCTGGGGGCCACCGAGGGGGCAGCCTCTGCAGGGGGTTAGCTTGGACACCATCCAGGCCTGGTTGGCCGTGCCACAGCCATTGGCTGGCACTGAAACGATGCCTGTGCTGGAGCTGACAGCAGTGTCCCCCCTTCTGCAGGGCTGGACAGCGAGATGCTGTACAGGACATCTGGCTCCGAACTGAGGCAGGCGCTGAGAACCGGTAAGAACCAGCTCGGCGCGGTGGAGGCGAATCGGCTCAGATGGAGGAGATTAGTGGATGTGACAGCGCCAGCAGTAATGCAATCCAGGCCAGGCTCGCCTGTCCCCGGCAGTTCCTGACTCCCAGCACGCTGCCTCTGGGGCTGGGCTGTCCCCGTGCCAGCACGTCCTTGTCCTGCGTGGAGAGGATGGGACAGCGGGGATTCCTGGCACCATCCGTGGGGGGCAACAAAGGGATGTGGTGCTGGCTCAGAGACTCACAGGCAAACGAGTGAAGCCCTGTGCTTGTCACCCGCTGTCTTTGGGGTGCTCTGCTGATGGGCTGGTAGAGGCTCCTCTGGCTCTGTCATGCCACTAATAAGCAGGGGAGGATCTTTGAGCTCGGCTTGGTGGCTGGAGCTGTGGCTCCGCGGTGCTGGCAGCTGGTGTCTCTGCCGGGGAGCCCTGGGAGCTGTCTGCCCCTCTCTCGGCTCGGCTGGGGCCTCATCCGGCACCACGCTGGCGAGTCCCCTCCCGCAGACGTTCCTGCAAACCCCAACCACGCGGTGCTGTCGGCCCAGCATGTGCTCTGGGGACAGGCTTTATGTGCGTCCCAAAACCCTGCGTTCCAGGGAGATACTTTCCCCGTTGGGTTCAGTGTGTGGCTGCCCAGTCTGTGCTCTGCTTGCTGGCAGCGGGGAGCAAAACTCTCACCTGAGCTATACCTGCCCAGAATTCCTGTGTTGAGACTCAGGGCAAAGGTTGTGGGTACCCAAAATGACCTGTGCCCTCTCCCAAGGGAATTGACGGGGTTCCCAGAGCCAGCTGATTTCTGGGGTGCACTTCCAGGCATCCTCTGTCACATGGGCTGCCCGAGGGCTGCCTGAGCTCCCTCGTGGTGCTGTGTCCCATGATAGCTGGCTGGTGTGTGATGGTTTCTGGGATGGGTGTTGGCAGCACCAGAGCTGCCAGCCGGGTGCCCAGTGCTGTGTTCACCTCCCATGGGAAATCTATGCCCTGGCAGATTGGACCCTGGGTGACCTGGAGCCCCTGGACGTGCACTCCCTGGGCGAGGCACTGCGAGGTTACCTGCAGGACCTGCCCTCCCCTGTGGTGCCAGTGTCGGTGCACGGAGACATCCTTCGCATCCTGCAGGGTAAGGGCCTCCCCTGGCTGCCTTGGCAGTGGGCGTCTGGGCGGGATGGACACATCTGGGATATTAAAATAAGCCCTGTCCCTGTGGGGGCTGGCACATGGCCCCCGCTGCTGCCAGCGCTCCTGTGCTGTGACGCAGCCGGAGCGTGGAGAGTGGTGCCGGCTGTCCCAGCTCTTCCCTCGTGTCTTGTTCTCTCCCCAGAGATCCCCCAGCCAGAGAATTGCCGGAAGCAGCTGCAGCTGGCCCTGGAGTCGCCTGCGGTCCCGCTCCAGAACACGCTCACCCTGCAGTTCCTGCTCCGGCATCTGGGGAAGGTATCGCAGCAGGCCGAGAGCAACAGCCTCCACCCTCGGGCCCTGGGAGAGATCTTCGGCCCCCTTCTCCTCCGGCTGCCTGGCGCCAGGTACGTGAGGCTTTTCGTTCCAGCAGCGTTCCCAGCTCCGGCCACTGTGCCTGCCAGGACAAGGAGTCCAGCCTGGAACAGCAGGGCTGCCCTCAGCCCCTGCCGCGCTGCACGTGGGCTTAAACTGCCGGCAGCACTCAGAGGTGGGACTCGGAGCCGGGGCAGAGCCCCTGCTGCCCTGTCAGCCTGGGGTCTGGCAGCTGGGATGAACCAGCTGACCCCAGGGGACACGGGAGCAAGTGCCGTGTTCTCCCCCACTGTTCTTAACTTGCCTCTTCTCTCCCTGCAGCCCAGAGCTGAGCCCTGACTTCTCTGTGCTGTTTTTGGAGACACTTCTGCAGACGAAGGAGCTGGAGCCGGAACAGTTGCCTCCAGGTACTGAGATACCCCTTCCTTGGGGCCTGAGGCGCTAGCATTTGTGGGTGTGGACTCTCTGCCCCCACGATTGGGTTTGCCGAGGGTGTTTTGATAGCCTAGCTGTGCCCGGAGGCCGGCTCAAGGTGTTGAGCTGCTGGAGATGTGCCTGGAGCAGCTCCAGGCAATGTGGTGGCCAAGGGGCCTTCCTGGGCCAGTCACTGCAGGGAGGGAGACTCAGCACCCCGGGGGATTGCCAGTGGGGAGCTGGGATTTGGGCTCACCCTGTTTTAACCCTCCTCCTCTCGCAGCCCTGCCTCCCAAACCGCCGAAGCCGAAGCCCAGCGCAGCCAGCCTGGCCAACGGGAACAACGCGCCCTTGCAGGACGCCGAGTGGTACTGGGGAGACATTTCTCGGTAAGGGGGTGACTGGCAGCTCACACCTGGAGTGCCCTGTCCACCAGGGCAGCCTTGGGGCCACCTCACAGCCCGTGACAATCCTGTTCCTTGCAGGGAGGAGGTGAACGAGAAGCTCCGGGACACACCGGATGGGACCTTCTTGGTGCGTGATGCCTCCAGCAAGATCCAGGGGGAATACACGCTCACGCTCAGGTGGGGCTTTGGGATCCCCTGGGAGGTGGGATCCCCTGGGAGCCTCTGGGGTGCAGCTCTTGGGACACGTCCCAGCTGCTGGGATGCCAAGATCTGTGGCTGCTGTAGGGTGCTGGGGTGGTGGTAAGCGCCCTCTCCTCTCCACTCCAGGAAGGGAGGCAATAACAAGCTGATCAAGATCTTCCATCGGGAAGGCAAGTACGGCTTCTCGGAGCCCCTGACTTTTGGCTCCGTGGTGGAGCTCATCACCCACTACCGGCACGAGTCGCTCGCCCAGTACAACGCCAAGCTGGACACCAGGCTGCTCTACCCCATCTCCAAGTACCAGCAGGTGAGGCCTGCAGGGACATGGCTGGCAAGCACAGCCTGAGCCAGGGGCGTTTGCTCATCCATCCCTGCCCCTTTGGTAGATGACAACGTCCCAGCCCTCTCCCCATGTGCTGGAATGTTTTGTTGTGGGGTTTTGCGGGACCAGCTGGAGCAGGTCCTGACTGTGGCTGTGCCCATGGCAGGACCAGGTGGTGAAGGAGGACAGCGTGGAAGCTGTGGGGGAGCAGCTGAAGGTTTATCACCAGCAGTACCAGGACAAGAGCTGGGAGTATGACCTGCTGTATGAGGAGTACACACGCACGTCCCAGGTACGTGGGTGCTGCCTTCCCCACGGGGCTGCCTGATGGCCTCAAGGGCTGCTGTGTCACCCCCTGAGTGCTGGCAGCCACCCTGCTGTGCACAGGGGAGACCAGAGATTGGGCACCTGCTGCCCCATTTGTCAGCTCATGGACTCTCAGGGACTCCCCGGAGGATGGGCTTTGAGGAGGGGGATATTTTGCCTGCAGCAAGGACAGAGCTGCTTTGGGAAAGTTGAAAGAGGCGATGCAGATGTGCAGAAATGTTCCTCAGCTTTTCCCTCCCTTCTCCCCAGGAGCTGCAGATGAAGAGGACGGCAATCGAGGCCTTCAATGAGACGATCAAGATCTTTGAGGAGCAGTGTCAGACACAGGAGAAGTGCAGCAAGGAGTACATCGAGCGCTTCCGGAGGGAGGGCAACGAGAAGGAGGTGCAACGGTGAGGATGGGGGTGGTGGTGGCCTGCCCTGCCCAGAGAAGGGCTCCAGGGGCTGGAAGGATCCTCCTGGCTCAGCACAGAGCAGAGGCACACGGACTCCTTGTCTCTCCAGCAGCGTGCTGTGGGCTGGAGCTGGCAGGCTGCCTCTTCCACCTCCCCCACGCTGGCTCACAGCCTAAACCCCCCTCTTTCTCCCAGGATCCTCATGAACTCGGAGAAGCTCAAGTCCCGCATCACAGAGATCCACGACAGCAAGATGAAGCTGGAGCAGGACCTGAAGAAACAAGCCTCGGAGAACCGGGAGATCGACAAGCGCATGAACAGCCTCAAGCCAGACCTGATGCAGCTGCGCAAGCTGCGGGACCAGTACTTGGTGTACGTAGTGCCCCCGCAGCGCGGCCCGGGAGCCATCCGGCTGCCTCCTCCGGGGCTCCGCGGCTCGTTGGACCGGCCCGCAGCCCGCTGGGGGCAGGAGCCGCTCCCGCAGCGCGACCTCGGGGCTCGGCGCTCCCCGGCAGCGGCGGCTGCTGCCCTCTGGTGACGGCCGCGCTCAGCTCTGCCCTCCTTCCCCAGGTGGCTGACGCAGAAGGGTGCCCGGCAGAAGAAGATCAACGAGTGGCTGGGCATCAAGAACGAGACGGAGGAGTGAGTGTCCCGCTCGTGTGCTGTGGGGTTTGGGGGATGTGGGAGCACAGGCTGCCAGCTGGGTCTGCCCATGCTGCAGCCCTGGGCAAATCCCAGCTCCGTGCCTAGGCGATGAGGATGTCTTCCCTGCCAGATGGGCGATGGTAGCGAGC
>VXBT01009886.1:0-44914 GCA_013400235.1 Oriolus oriolus | reverse complement strand
AAAAAAAAAAGGCGAAAAGAACAAAAAGAAAAGAAAAGAAAGAGAGAGAAAGCCCCTGTGGTGAGGGGGGTGTCGGTTTATAAACACACCCTGAGGGAGCTGCAGGGGTGGTTGTGGACCTGCCCACAGACTGCCTGCTCCAGGTGAAACCTGTTTGTGGCTAAACTGTCCCAGCTGAGCCCTGGGACCAGCCAGGCTCCTCCTGCCTGGGCTGCAGAGCCGGGCCCGGGACCAGGCAGGGCCGGGCCAGCAGAACCCGGCCCCTCTGGTACCCAGTGGGGCAGTGAATGGCAGCCACGTGGAGGGGGAGGGAAGCTTCTGTCCAGGGAATCTTCTGGTCTCTCAGTGCTGCCAGAGCAGCAGGGAAAGCTCCTTGTCCCTGCAGAAACATCTCCCAGCCCAGCGAGGGAGCAGGGATGGGGTGGAGCCTGGGGCAGGGGGGCCAGGATGGCCCCTGGCTCCGTGGGGAAGGGTCTGGAATGAAACATCCCCGTGGCTTGAGTCCCGTGTGGGGAAGGTGAGGACACAGAGGGATGGGGACAGGGGGGCTGGCGCAGGTAGGAGGGTGACACTGGGCTGGGGACGATGCCAGGGCTGTGGAGATGGATGGAAACTGGAGCTGCCCCGGAAGGTTGATGCTGGGAGCCCACCTGAGCCTCTCCCGGCAGCCCAGGCAGGGTTTGGCCGATGTTCCTGTGGCCACATGGGCAGGCCAAGGGCTCCACTGGCACAAGAGGAGATGCTGTTCCAGACAAAATGATGGGAGAAGTTGCACCAAACAACAGAAGGTGGCTTTGTTTGCAAATCTGTATTTTTGTGTTGGTTCATTTTGGGAACTTCCTCTCATTTCTCTTTGCCAGTCCCTGTGTCCCAGAGGCTTCCTAGCTGTTGGTTCCTCTTCTCTGACGCTGTGGGGACAATCCAGGAGTGCCAGTGCCAGACCACGACCCTACAGCCATCCCAGCCAGGGGACACATCCCCTAGGGCACACACAGGAGGCAAGTCCAGGGCTCATCCCACCCTCGCATCCCGGCAGCCACGCACAATTGAAGCTCTCCAAGATGTCCTGGCTGTCCCCAGAGCAGTGTCCCCTGCCCAAGCCCCTGCCCCAGCCACGCAGGGCTGCTCCCGAGGAATCCCTGGGCTGTGCCACCCTGCCCAGCCCCAGGGTCGCCCTTCTGGGATGAGCCCCAGGGACTGGCAGTGTCCAGCTGCTCCTGGAATGTTGTTCCCCTCTGATTACCCCGGGCGTGGTGTCACCCCCCCGGCCATCTCCCCTTCTCCTGCCCCCTCCTGGTGTTCTCTGCTGGCTGGGAAGAGATGGAAGACAAAGCCCTGGGATGCCTGTGCTGAGATCTCTGCGGGATTTGCCCACCTGGGAGGAGTGATGGAGGCACAGGCAGGCTGAGGACAGGGTGTGTAGATACTGACAGGAGGATTTTGAGCTGTGTTTGCTTTCTGCTGAGAGGCGGATTTTCTCAGGGTCAGGAGGTGCTGCCCAGCTCCCCTGGGGGGAAGAAACTCCTGCTCCCAGACCTGAGATTCCCAGAGGAAGAGGCTGTGTCTGCTCCAGCCAGACCCGGCATAATCCAGAGGGAGAGTGAAGCAAAGGCACAGGGGCAAGAGGCTGAGGCTAAACCTTCCCGAGGGGTCAGAGCAGGAGTGACCCAGCACTTGTCACATCCCTCCCATCCTCACTGCTCCCATCCTCTCAATTAGTCTGGAAACTTAATTAGAAAATCCTTCTGTGGCTCTGTGCTCAGCCTGATCTTTCAGCCTCTCGTCCCCCGCCAGAGCTTGGCTGCAAGGGGGGTTATCCCTGCACACAGCTGCTGCCCCAGGGGCAACCTGCCTTCCTGCAGACCACGGATCCCTGCCCAAAACTGCTTTAATTACCCTGCCCTGGGCAGCTCCTGCATCCCCTCGAGGCTGCTGCAGCATCTCCTGGCACCTCTTGGGGATCACAGAAGAAATGGGACCACGAGGCTCCTTGTGCAGGCCTGAGCACTGGACACACGTTTATTGCTGTTGGGGTGCAGCTGGGAGCTCTGTGCAGGGGGTTTGGGTGCTGCTCCAGCCTCCTCACACGCTGCTGCACAGCTCCAGAGCAGCTCCTCTGCCAGGTTCCCTCAGTGGAAGAGCTGAACTTCCTCCAGCCCTCAGTGGGAGCAGGGCACCTCAGATTTGGTTGCTCAGTTGTTTTTTTAGACCCTCTTATCTCATCAGCAGGATCCCCAGTGTGGACTCTGACCCGAGCAGTTTTCGTGGTTATTTACATTTAAATCTGCCTCTCTCGCTTCTCTCCTGCCACTTCCATGTGAGACATTCACAGATCCTGGCACAGCAGCGTGGGACAGAGGGGAGACACTCTCACTTCACTTTGCTGTTAGGAACGTGTTTGGAAGCGTCACAGCTGCCTCAGTGCCACTGGGAATGAGGAAATCAGAGATTTGGGTAGAACACACTCTTGCTAGGCAAATGTACACGAGACCCCTGGAAAAGCTCACACCAAACACTGCATCATTGGAAACCATCAGAGTAAAAGCTATTTATGACACGGCCTTTATTCACAGAAAGATTTGCCCCAGGGCTTTTTTTCTGCAGTTCAGCTCCATGACAGATCCCCCCCCTCCTCTGCCCTGCAGCCCACAGCACCCCGGGGTAGTCCACAGCATCCCAGGGTAATCCACATCAGCACAGACCCCACAGGGAGAGGGGGATAAATCCTGCTGAGCTCCCCCAGCTCAGCCCCACCGGAGCCACCCCTGCACTGTCGCCGCAGGGAAAAGCAAAGGGATCCAGAGAGGGAAATGCCACTGGAGTGCTGAGCCCCCCCGGGGCTGTGACAGCCCCTCCCCACCTGGGATGGGCTGCTGGGTCAGTCTGAGCCGTGCTGGGTCAGTCTGAGCTGTGCTGGGTCAGTCTGAGCCGTGCTGGCCCACCCGGAGCGGGGGAAACGGGAACAAGGCCCACCCTAAGGCACTGCGGTCGCACACCCTCGCCCCTGCTCCGGACCCTCCTTCAACGTCAGAGCAGGACATGGAGTGGGGATTTCACAAACCCCAGGATGTGGGACCAGTTCCCCTCTGCCTGGGCACTGTGGAGGAGGCAGATTGCCGTGGGATTGCCGTGGGATTGCCCACAGGCATCGTGGTGCGGGGGCAAGGAACACGCTCTGCATGCAGCTGCCACTGCCTCGGAGTCCTTTGGTATCTTGAGTTGGCATCCTGGGAGCGTTGGGGTGAAGTGCCAAGCTGGGGAGGCATGGAAGCAGGTGGGAATGCTCATCCCATAGTCCCAGAGCACGCCTGTGTCCGCTGGGATGTGCGGCCTGGAGCCTCTCCCCGGGCGGGGGCGAGAGACACCGAGTGTCCCGTGCTTCCCGGTACAAGAGATTTGGCAAAGCCAGAGCCAGGACTTCCAGCTTGTGTGGAAAGGCTGCAGGAGAAGGGCCAGGTATTTTTCCTTCTTCTTGGGCACTGATTGGTTCAAGTCTGTATCACAGTGAAGTCTGAGAAGCGGGGAAGGAACCCGAAGCACCTTCCCTGACAGAGAGAGCCTCGTCTGCGCGCCTCGCTCCGGCTGCAGAGCGACGACAGCTTCTCCCAGCCAGGCACATCCCGTGGGCCGCTGGCCACAGAGGCTTCCATCCCTTGGGAGCAGACTCTGGAGCTTCTCCCTCCACACTGGAGGGACACCGGCAGCCAAACCAGCCCCGTCCCAGCGCCCGCCCCGGCTCAGCCCGGAGCCCATCCTCAAACACGAGTAAACATAAAGAGAAACTAAGAGGCACTATAATAACGCAGATCCGGGCAGGCCCGGGCTCGGGGCGCCAGCCCTGGCTCCGGATGGCTCCGTCCAGCTGGGAGCAGCCCAGCCCCGGGGTCAGATCTCCTGCAGGGAGTGGCCGGGCTCGCTGCGCTCCCGTTTCACCAGCGGCTCCCCCAGCACCCGCTCCGGGTCCACCTCAGTGCCCAGCTCGCCGATGTCATCTGCAAAGGACACGGCATCAGCGCGGGGAGCGGGGCCAGCGGGAGCTGCTGCCCAGCACGGCAGGCTGGAGCAGCCAGCGCCGTGCTCCCCCTCCCACGGCAATCCCACCCTGACCCAGCAGAGCTCCAGGGAGGGACGGGAGGTACCTTTGTCCAGCAGTGTCGGGGACAGGGACGTGAGGTCACCAAACTGAAAGGAAAAGGAGTTACGGGGTCAGTGAGGCTTTGGGCAGCCAAGGTGCCAGACCTGCTCGATGGCATCACCAAACAACTGCAACCACCCCGGAGTGACCGCGAGCGTCAGCGCTGGTGGTGGACAGCAGAAAACAAAACCAGCCACAGGTTTTGGGGGAGAAGCCTTTTGCTGCCATTTACACCTCTAGGCAAACACCACACACAACAATCCAGGGCAGGACTGAGCTCTGGAACGAAGGGAGAAATTTTTCCGTCTCCCAAGTGATGGCCAAGTGCTGCCACAGGCAAAGATGTGCCTTTTCTCCAGCCCTTCCCACCTCTCAGGCATTTCCCCTCTCCTGGACTCCACCTTCACCTCTCTGCAAAGCCTTTGCAGCGATGTCAGAGGGTGTTTGGCCAGCGAGGCTGTGGTGCCAAGTGGAACCAGAGAGCTCCCTGGTCCTGGAGATGTGGTGTCTCCCTCAGTGACGGGGTCTGAGACACAAAACTGCTTTTAACAACAACGCTGGGAAGTCGTGGAAAGCTGGGCAGCAGCAGGAGCTGAGGAGAGCGGGAATGACAAAGTTCAGTGGGAATGGAAGGACAGGATTCACCCTCCTTTGCTGGGCAGAATCAGCCTCCTCCTGGAGAACAGGAATATTGCAAGGGTTTAATGAAGGAAAAGCCTGAGGGGTGAGAGCCTCCCACAGCTGGGTTTTGCTGGGAGCCACTCTCTGCCTTTCATGTTCCTTTAACATCAATAAAGGCAGAGGTTTTGCAGGGAATAGTGGGAACTCAGCACTGCAGTTGGAGCAGCGTGGGAGGGGAAGGGAAAGCAGAACCAACAGGCTTTGGTTTGCCTGCCTCCCTACAAGAGCTCTGTGGAAGCTTCAAGGAGCAAATGAGATCAATTTTGAGCTCATGGGCTCAGCTTTAAGCTCACAGTAATTTCAATATTGCTGTCACAGGTTCATCTGGGGCTTTTAACTCTGTATTTCAGAGGGAAAAACTGGATGTGGCTTCAGCTAGGCAGGACAGGACCTGCCTGCAAGCCAGGCACCAGACTCAGTGTCTGATTGGTGAACAAAAAAACCCCAAACCCTCACAAACAGCCCAAACAGCCCCATCATTCCTCTTCTTCACCTCAAAAATGGAGAGCGTGGCTGACTGTGCACATAATGCTTGAGCTTGTAGAGGCCTGGAGAAGTTCAGTCGCTGAAAGCAACTTCTGCACCATTTTTCCTTGGTTTAGATGGACTTTGCCCAGGCAGGAATCCCAAAGTCAGGGCAGGCAGTCACAGGTCGTGCAGACAAGTGGGGAGATCCTTTCCCTCCCTCCTCCAGGCCTCCAAAGCCCAACTGATGCTCAACCACCCCAAACCCAAAACCAACGAGCTCAGGGAAGATGCTCCAAGAGCTCTGCCCTTGTGTCAGGCACTCAAAACAACTCAGTCAATAACTTTGGTTGTAAAACGTGCCGAGGGCACGCTGTGGTTTGTGAACCAACGGTGTCTCTCTCGAGGAGCTGCTTATTCTGGGCTGGTTTGTAGGGAAATAAAGGATTCTCACCTCTCCCATGACAGCAATTGGGGTCTCCCCTGTTGCCTGGGCCACACGGTGCTCCACCAGGTAGAACATGTACTCGTCGTAGAGCAGGCGGATCAGGTGGAAGGAGCCGAAGCTGGCGGCGCTGCGCAGGGTGAGGTCACGGATCACCATGGAGCTGGGAAACGGACGGGAATCGGGAATTTGGGATGAGTTTTTACCCCTGTGCTGTGGGTGATGTGAACTCTGGACCCTGGAGGTACTGTGGCACCCAACAGTGCCTCTGCCTCTGACCCAAAAGTATCCAAACACTTTAAGAAATCAGTTTATGGAGCACCCTATCCCCATCCTGAGGGGATACCAGAACCACAGTAAACCAGAGTTTCACGGGAGTGAACAACTTGGCCTGGGCTTTTCAAGGAGCTCCTTACAACCCCAAGCCTGACGCAGAAACACCCCCAAAACAAGGAAGAAGACGTACCTATAGAAGGACCACTTCAGCAGGAACTGCCGGGCTGCCTTGGGGAAGCTGGGGCTGCCCTCGTGATGCTTCAGCACCTGAGTCACCACATTATCCAGCCAGCTGGCCCACTGGTCCAGAGAGCTCTGCTGCTGCAGGGTCAGCTTGAAATCCTGCTCCAGCTTCTGCACCATGCCCTCCTCGCACTGGCACACCCACGAGGCCTGCTCCTGCCCGGGAGGAAGGGTTCACAGTTCCTCCTGCCCTGGAGGAAGGGTTCACAGTTACTCCTGCCCTGCTCCTGCCCTGGAGGAAGGGTTCACAGTTACTCCTGCCCTGGAGGAAGGGTTCACAGTTACTCCTGCCCTGCTCCTGCCCTGGAGGAAGGGTTCAGAGTTACTCCTGCCCTGCTCCTGCCCGGGAGGAAGGGTTCAAAGTTACTCCTGCCCTGGAGGAAGGGTTCACAGTTACTCCTGCCCTGCTCCTGCTCGGGAAGAAGGGTTCACAGTTGCTTATGCCAGGCCTGCGTGGTGCTGTATCCCAACCCAGGAATTCATTTCTAGCAGGCAAGGGCTGCAAACCTGCTCTAAATCATGGCCCCTCTGATCTGTCTGGTCCACAGTATTTTTAGAACTACGTAATTGTTGGTAGCACTTCTTTATTCTTCACTGGAAGAGTGGTAGAGCATTGGAAAGGGCTGCCCAGGGAAGTGGTGGAGTCACCAGCCCTGGAAGTGTTCAAAAAATGAGAGGACATGGGACAGGATTTAGTGGGCATAATGGTGGTTCAGCTGAAGGTTGGACTGGATGATCTTGGAGATCTTTTCCAGCCTCAACGACTCTGTGAGTTTTACAGAAGCTCCTTTGCCACCGCTCACAGTGAGACGGAAAATTCACCCGGCAAAGTAACACCAAACCCATCACCTCGTCCATCCCGCTGCGTTTCAGCCCTGGGAGCCGGCCGCTGGTTACCAGCACAGAACCTGGCTGTGCAGCCCCACTTCTGGAGGAGGAGGGGAGGAGGGGAGCCCGTGGTTACCTGCACGTTGGCGAAGTCCACGCGGTTGAGGTCGCTGAGCATCTGGTTGATCTGGGACGTGTTCTGCAGCACGGCGCGCGCCGCCTGCGCCAGGTGGTTGAGGGACGTGTACCTGCGCAGGGTCTGGGCGAAGGCACTCACCACCCCCACCTGCAACACAGCGCCCGTGTTGGGGAAGATGAAATAGGAAAACCTTATAAATACGATTGCCTGGCAAAAGATGCTGAGAATATAGAAACTGTAAGCGAGATTGAAATGAAAGCCAGCTTTGAGATACCAGGCCTTAGTTACTGAACAACTGGAAAACAATGGCATGGCCACTGAAACTAATCCCCCCTATGACTGAACAATACCCTCGACCTGCAGACTGGTCCAAGGGTCAGAGCAGACCCTGCTACCGTGGCAGAAGGGGTCCAAAGCGTAGTTTTAGTGTTTAAAATGTAACACAGTATGGTAACGTAATGACTCTTATAGGCGGTATGTAAATGCTATAGGATTTGTATCTTGTATTAGATTGGTTAATGAAAATTAGAATATTCAGCACAGAAGATGATTTATAGCATTGTAAATGAGAACCTCGCTCTCTTGTACTCTCTCTCTTGCACTCTCTCTCTCCCTTGCACCCCCTGCCTCTCTGCCCTGCCTCGAGCTGCGCTAGCAGCTCCAAGCAGGGCCCCAATACCCACACCCTTTGCAATAAACCTCATGTTCTAAGACCAATCTCCAGAGATCTCTTGTCTCCAGCAGTCCCGACCGTCCAGACCGACAGCAGGTCCTACAGAAGCCCTCACACCCCGGGGCTGCAGGGCACGCTCTGCTCCCCGCCCGGCCCCGCACACACCAGCACAGGCACTGCTGGAGTCGCCAGCCCTGCAAGTGTTCAAAAAACGAGCGGAGGTGGCGCTTGGGGATGGGGTTTAGTGGTGGCCTGGGCAGTGCTGGGGTAATGGTTGGACTCGAAGGATCTTAAAGGTCCTTTCCAACCTAAGCCCTGTGCCGGGCACTCGGAACAACTCAGTCAGTCCTTGGGCACAGGTGGTTGTAAAACGTGTTGAGGGCACAGCGTGGGCTGTGAACCAACGGTGTCTCTTTAGGTGCTGCTTGGTTTGGGTTGGTTTGTAGGGAATAAAGGATTCTGACCTGTCCCATGACAGCAGTTGGGGTCTCCCCTGTTGCCTGGGCCATGCAGTGCTCCACCAGGTGGAACATGCACTCATCATACAGAAGTGCAAGGGCCAAAACCTAAATAATTCTATGGTTTCATTATTTATTCTCTTTAAACTACCAGGTTTTCACACTCTGCCTCCAGCAGAGACCAACAAGGTGGGAAGAGGCAGCAAGAATCCCCAGCTTCAGGAGAGCAGGAGCCTTGGGGCAATGCCACTCACTCCTGTGCTTTGCAGGAGGACAGTTATCTCATTCCAGGGCAGAGATAACAGGGAATGGTCCCGGCCCTGAGGGTGCCACGATTTTCTCCCACAAAGCTTTACCTGCACTTTCAGGACACAGGAATGGCTCCACGGACAGAGCACCATCAGCTGCTGGAACAAAGGAATTGCCCCACCAGCCCTCCCATTCTTGGCTGATTTTGGTTCAGGATCAATCATTACCCAGTGCCAGGTGGCCAAACCCCAGCAGGAATCTCCAGTCCCTGTGGAAAACTGCAAGGTGCAGACACACACCGGGCCCATCTCTGCTCACCTTGGTCTGCACGACCTGCGGGGGGAATTCACTCATGGCGTTCATCAGCCACCCTTCCAAACTCTTGGCAAAATTCCGGATGGCCTGTGTCAGCGTGCCTGCAAAGAAGGCTGCAAAGTCAGAAAGGCTGTTCTGTAGCAGTTTTGGGTACCACTTTCTAGCTTAGGACTGTTGGGAAAGCACAGCCTGTGGCTTGGTTAGCTGAGATCTCAACTCAGCACCAAGGAAATCAGCTGGGCTGATGCACTCAAATTATTCTTTAATGTTATTACTCAAACTCTTCTTATTATTCTTATTCTTACTCTTATTTTTATTCTTATCCTTATTCTTACTCTTATTCATATGACAATTGGACTTAATGGTCTCAGAGGTATTTTCCAAACTGAACATTTCTATAGTTTTTATTATTCTTATTTTCCCTTGTCCTTTTCTTACTCATGGCGCTCCTGAGCATTCTCCAAGCATTGAAATCTGCTCTTCAAAGACACCCTTGTGCCTCAGCTTGTGACAGCCCTCAGAGGGACATTTGGGAAGCTAAATCAGAGGGAAAACCCTCAACACCCCATCATTAATCTCCCAGAAAGTTGATCCCTAATTCCCAGGAGTGCAGTCAGGGACAGGATGGTCCTGTGCAAACAAAGCCCTCCAAGGAAGCACATCCCAAGGAGCTCCCACATCCAAACTGTGTTTTTTACCTGACTCCTGGCCAAAATCACAAGATGTGACGTGCAACAGCCCAAATTTAAAAGGCATGGGAATTCCCAGGGAGTACAAACCACCCCCCCAGAGCAATGCTGCAGGGGGAACGGGGCTGTTGCCACAACATTTTAGCCAAGACAAACACCTCCAAGCTGGTTTTTACAGTGGAAATCTTTGTGGCAAGTGGTGGCCAGAGTGAGATCAGGCTCAGGTCCCCGGCTGGGGCTGTGGGTACTCACTGGGCACTGGCCTGAGCACGTCAGGGATGAGGATCTCCACCAGGGCCTGGTACAGGATGTGGTCACAGCTCCTCATCCACTTGAGGATGGGCTCGTACTTGCACAGAGTGATCAGTTTGTCCTTTGGGAGGGTCCCTTCGGGTTCCTCTTCGCTGCAGGAGGAGGAGGAGGAGGAGGAGGAAGGAGACAGAGTTAGCAGCAGGTTTGCATTCAGTGCTTGCACCCTCCCTCTGCATTTCTGACTCCAATTTTCAGCACAAAAAGGATGTTTGTGCGCCTTACAAAAGGAAATGTTTGGCTGCTCGTACAGGTCTTGTCTCTGCCAGCACCTCCCTGGCCTTGGGGCCAGAGCTCGGAGCAGTTTTCCCTCAAATCCACACTCCTGGTGCTTGTCCTGCCTTCCCCTCTTCCCTTTTTAACCTCATTGCCTCTCACACCCCCTGTTCATGCGGGAGCTGAGCTCCAGCACAGCCATTTCAGCCAGCAAGGGCTCAGCTGGATCCTCCCTTCAACCCCAGCTGTTCCCAAAACCTTCCCACCCCTCTCCTCTCTCCTCTGCTCTCAACCTCCTGAGCCACAGCACTGGGGACAGAACCTCTGCAGCCAGGGCAGGGGCAGATTGGCTGATGCTGAGATGTTTTCAAGGTGTTTAACACCTCCAAATGCTGAATGTTTCCAGAAGGAAGGAGACTGAGTGGATGAGAACAGAGCACATCGTCTGTAACTGACTGAGGTCCATCCAGCTTCCATTATTTTCACTTTGTGGATGTATAAAGGCACAGGATATTTGTTACACAGCTGGCAGAGAGAGCTGAAACCCTGATGCACTGCCAGAGCTGCTCACTCCCGCTTTGTGCTGGGAACTGGGAATTTGGAAGGGTCTTTCCCTATGCACTGCATCAAAATCATTAAAGCCAAGCTTTGGACATGGTCTAAAGGGGCACTTCGAGCCTCAGCCTGCAGGATTTTAGGGATGAACTCCATGGGCATAACTCCTGGAAAATCCCACACGGAGATATAGGTCACGAAACTTGCTGGGAAGTGCATCCATGTTCTGCATCTTCTCACGCTTTCAGGGTGCCACTTCCCCAATATTTGGGGTTTATATTTATATCTATATAGGAAGAAGGGGAGGGAGTGTGTTATTCACCTCTCTGGGTCACTGGCAGAAGTGTGGGGAGGCGGGAGAGCCCTGCAGAAAAGATGACTTCTGTTTCCCCTGTGTACCCGCTCTCGGGGTGTTGCAATCTGCCTGGGAGCTGTTCCCTCAAGTAAATGAGATTTTAAACCAATCAAACACAGCTGCAGTGATTCCTTGCAGGAAAATATCCCATGGGCAACATCTACAGGGCCATATTATACTGATTTTTGTGTTTTTTGCTTATTACTCAGTGTTTTACCATTTTTCTTCTGAATAGAAAACCTTTGTCACTATAGCATCAGTAAGAGTGGACAGAATTGTGATAGAAATCTTAAGAAGAAACATTCACTTTTTCAATTTTCTCTGTTTTCACTTATTCCCATTTCCCTGGCAGCAGCTCCCAGTGCATAAAGGATGAGGAAGAGGCACAGCAACAAGCCAGGCAGGAGTGAAAAGATTAAAGCAGCTTTGTTTGCCACGATCTGCCTCAAAACACGAGGCACTGACAGGTCTGGGCAGCCAGGGAAGGCAGAGAGTCAGTCTGGATGTCCCTAAAACCTCAGAGAGTCCCTAAAACCTCAGAGGCAGAGGATGGCACTGATTCAGGGCAGGGAATCACCACTCTCTCTTGGGAGAGCAGCATCCCCTTCTCTGCCACAGGAGGTGCAAGGGACACGGGTGTCCAGCCTCAGGATGAGAGGAAATGGCCTCAAGTAGCCCCAGGGGAGGTTTAGATTGGGGATGAGGGAAAATTTCTTCACTGGAAGAGCAGTCAGGCACTGGAACAGGCTGTGCAGGGCAGTGGTGGAGTCACCTCCCTGGAAATGTCCAAAAAACGTGTGGATGTGGCACTTGGGGACATGTTTGAGGGGTGACCACGGCATGCTGGGTTTATGGATGGGCTTGATGATCTTGGAGGGCTTTTCCAACCTCAGCGACCCCGTAATTCTCTAATCAGAGCAGGCTGGGCGTTGAATTTCGTGTTACAAATATTAAACACTTCCAACGCTCTTTGCCATGGCCCTGCAGGGCAGTAAATACTTCCAAATTCTCCAAAGCACTCAAAAAGCCTAAAAACACTTCATGCATTCTTAAAAAGAAATATATCAGCGAGCAGTGGAGCAGGGAAGGCCGGGGAGTACCTGGAAGGCAGAGCAGTGGGGCCATCACTAGGGGGTGCCTTGGGACTCCAGAAGGATTGCCACAGCTTCTCGATGTACTGAAACTGCAGGTTCATCACAACATCCAAAGTGGCCTGACAGCAAAAACACCACGGGGTCAGCGCACAGCTCCAGGGCTGCCACTCACAGTAAATAATTTACAGGAAAAACGACGGAATTGGCACTGTTTTAGTAACATAAAACAGGTCACACGACGAAAAAAACCACATAAAGCACAGTATTTGAGTTGTTATTCCTGGCAAATGAAACATTCCCGATTATATTCCAGCTTTTCCTAAGAGTGGGATGTGAGATGGTCACATGAACAATGTCCCACGTGAGGTAATAAACCGATTACAAATCATCACCAAACAATACTGCAAACAATCACCTCGCAGTGTCTCCTGTAGAGAATCTGCAGAGTTTTCACGTCGTTCAAGGTGAAACCTTCTTGTAAGAGGACGTTACCGAGATCAGGGGCTGGGAACTCGGGAAAGACATGGGTTACATCTGGGGAAAAAAGCGGGGAGAGATGGTGAGGGTTAGGAAAGCTCAGAGTACAGGTGAGCACAAGGTGCTGCTCTCACTGGAGGCTCTCTGATGCTCCAGCTGGGATGAAACAGGAAAATGAGACTGATAATTTCATCCTTTCCCTGATTCGTGCTGTTTTACTGGGAAAAACCAAACAACCAGAGCCCACAGGATTCAGTGTGGAAAGGAAGATGTTTCCTTTCTGTTGGTAAGGAAAGAAACAAGAAAACCTTGTCCTCATCTGCCACTCTTCCATTAGAATTTCCCTGAGACCTGGAAAATGTCTCTCTGGTATTTTAAGAGTACAGTGGGGAATGGAATTGGGCAGCAGAGGTGTCAGGAGCTGGGATTTGTGATGGAGACACACAGATCCAGGACCAGCAAATCCAGAGGGTCTGTCCCACAAGAAAAAGGTCCATGTGGATCATCTCCACTCAGATGCCACTGCAGCCTTTGCAAGAAAGAAATTTGCTTCTCCCCCTCTGGCCAGGCTTGGCAGGACCTCCACTCCTCCACGAAATTTGGATAAAACCAGATGGATTAAAAACCTAGTGTGAGGGACCCAACAGACCCGTGGGCTCAAGGAAAAAGCCTTCCTGGGGTGACAGGATCAGCAGATAAACTCAGCAAGAGTGACGCTACAAAAGCTTACAGAAAACATGCTATATGTGAAATATTTATATCTGAAAAAAATGTAACACTGCAGATTTATTAGGAAAGCACACAAATGCACAACAGACAGGACTTGCTGGACAAGACCTTCCCTTTAAAGCCCAAATCCCAGACGTGGGATAATTCATCATCAAAGGAGTCTCCTCACCTATGAACTGCTGATGGTGCTGGCTCTGAGCAGCCACCGACTGCTCGGGCGTGGTGTGGGGGTTGCTGTTGGAGGCACTCTCTGCCATCCCATCCATCTTCTGGGCTGCTCTGTACCTACATTCCCAGGAATTAGGATGGATTAGGACCCACACAGACAGGAGAAAACACCTACACAATATTTACAACAGCCAGGCAGATCTGTGGGTTCATGGAGCAGTTGGTACTGGAGGATCAGCTCAAGGCTGAGCATTTGTATCGTGGGCTCAAGTGGAGGGGAAATGAGAAGCTCCTTTGGAAAAGCTTCCCCAAAACAGAATTAAAGGGTTAAGAAATTTGGTGACACCAAAAAATCAAAAGAGAAGCAGAGCTGGAGTGGGTTCCAGAGCAGACTCTGTCTCAAGCCCTGACTTTTGCATTTACTTTCTGTTTGGGAGCTGCAGAAAGAAATTCTGTTCCTTCTGCACTTCAGCAACAACCAGAGGTGTCCGTGCTTGGAGGAGGCAATTCCACATCCCTTTGCACACTGGGTTTTATCTTTAAAATTACTCAGGCACAAGACTAAACATGGCACTACTTAACTTGCACTTTTGCACAGAAAAACACCCAAACCCCCAAAATCCCCCCAAGTCCTTCACATTGACTGGGCACCAACATCTCCATAGCTGAGATCCTAAACCATCTTGGCTACAGGGAGGCTGTCAAAGGTGGCACACGCAGTGGAACATGCCACTGGCAAGGAGAACAGGCAGATAAATCCCATTCCATGGAATTCCAGAAGAGTTTGGGTTGGAAAAGGCCTTTAAAGGCCATCTCATCCAACCCCCTGCAGCCAGCAGGGACATCTTCCACCAAAACAGGTTGCTCCAAGTCCCATCCCACTTGACCTTGAGTATTCCCAGGGATGGGGCATCGCCTGGAATTGCTTGAGGACCCTTGCACTGCTCAGAGCAGGCAGTGACCCTTCCACAGCTCGGCTCTGGCTCTTCAGCAACCCCTGGTCTGAACTTCCCAAGCGGACCCAAATCCCGGGATGGGGCCTGCTGAGCGTTTTGGGAAGGCCTGGGAGCACCTACCTTTGCTTCTGGTGGATGGGCTGCTGCCTCATGGCCATGTACTGGGTGTCCTCCTGCAGGCGGTTCAGCGGCGACTCCGGCTTCAGGCGGATCCCGTAGTAGTGATATTTGGAATTTCCCCTGCAAACACCAACTTTGTCAGCAGAAGGGACATTGTGGCCCCGGTTGTTTGCACGATACACCCCACTTCTTGCAGCTGCCAAGCACTGTTTGAGTGGCTGAAGGGATGGACTAATGAGATGCCATCATCCCCTGGAAGATTTAAACCCACGTGTGGCCAAGTCCAGTGGCACCCACACTTAAACCCGGCCAGGTTTGTTCCAAGCAGCCCATGGGGGCTGGGGCAGAGAGGAGGGAAGTGCTACAATAAAAAGTGTTATTAAACAGAGTGGCAGAAAGACCACAGGGGACACTTTGCTGTTTGATTAGGTTTTAAGGATTTGGTTTTTTCCACAAAAACAAGCATCCATCTTTATCCAGACTTGGATAAAATGAGCCTGAGTGAATGGCCCACTATGAAAAGAAAAATGTCTTTCTGCTGCCAGCACTTCTGCAGCAACAGCACCAGGCTTTGATGTGGTTTCGTCCTTGGAGCTTCTCATTTTTGTAGGTTTTGTGAAAACTGAGAGCTTTCTCCAAGCACAAGGGGCTGGAATTCCTTTTGCTTTGCTGCTGCTGTGCTCCTCAGGAGGATGGGATTCCATCACATCAGAGACAGATGTGTCAGCTGAAGTTTTTCCACCAAACTGGAATTTTTGGGTCCCAGTGGGAGCGAGGACAGTTCTGCAGCCATGGACACAGGGTGACAGTGTGTCCAAATTGGCTTCTGCCCATTTGGCACCAAAAATGGGTGAACTGAGTCCTCAGAGGGAGAGGAGACCAAGCTGGGGAAGCACCAGCAGCATCTCCAGAGCACAGAGTAGGGGCTTAAAACTCATTAGCTGTGTCACTAAAACAGGGACTGGAGGCACCTTAAATCCAAGGATGCTTCCCACTGGAAAATTAGAGAAATGTAAGAGAGGAGTATTTATCAAACTGGGCTCTTTTTCGGGGGGAATTTGCTCCTTTCATGGGGTTTGATTGTTGGGACTTTGTCACTGCACCAAAGGGTTTTACACACACTCTGTGTTCAGCCCTTTCCTAAGTGATTTAAGTGCCTGCAAATGAAATAAAAGATGCATTTATAACCTAAAATTATAATGAGTAAGAAAAAAAGGAGGCCAGCTCTTTCCATACTAATTGAGGCTCACTGTCCCCTTCCCAGCCTGCACATTTCCAGTTGTCAGTGGGTTTTTTTTGCTCGCCTGTTTATTCTTTAATCCTTGATGGGATTGAAGAATTTCTCTCCTCTAAAGAAATTACTTCAGAGCAATTTCAGAGTTCTTGCACTTGACTCAATCTAGAGAAATCCAAATGCTCCTGTGCTCTTCCTACGACTGTCACCTCCACATCCTAGCTGTGCCCTGGACACACCTGGTTTTGCTCTCATTTAAAAGCCCAGATATCTAAGATTGAATTTTATTATAAAATCTTCAACAATCAGAGCAATGACTGTTTTACAGGCAGTACATTTCCCACTTTCTCATATTATAAGCTGGGATAAAGTGCACTCAGCTGTGCAGCTGTTCCCTTGGAGGACACGTCTGTAATTACAGGAGTTCATTCTTTTGTGCTACACTTTGCTCGTAACATCTTAGGGATCTTTGGTGGATTAGAAGAAAAAACCCTCTCCCAAGATTCAGCCTGCTGCTTTGGGTATTTCAGAAACAAACCATTTACAGCTTTACACCTTGTCTGCATCAAAGCTGCATCAAAGCTGTGGGCACAGGGTTTGTCACGGGGGATCTTTACTGGGCCCAAAGGGAAAAATGGCTTCACTGACTCAGAATTTTGGGCTCTGCAGTGGAAATTGTGAGGATGAGTTACCTCATCTTTGTCAGACAGTGTAGAACCCTGGAATATCCTGAGTTGGAAGTGACCACAAGGATCACGGAGGCCCTGCACAGACACCCCAACAACCCCACCCTGGGCATCCCTGGCAGCGCTGCCCAAACGCTCCTGGAGCTCTGGCAGCCTCGGGGCCGGGACCATTCCCTGGGGAGCCTGGGCAGTGCCCAGCACCCTCGGGGGGAAGAACCTTTCCCTGAGCTCCATCCCAAGCCCTGACACAGCCCCAGCTGTTCCCTGGGGTAACGGGATCCTCACGGGATGAGAAGCAGCTTAGGTTCAAATAAAACATTTTCCCACCGGATCGGGGCCGGTTGCTTCCGTAGATCTCACAAGAAAACTCTGAACCTTCTAAAGATGCTCAGGAGGTTCTGAGTGCACGAGAGAAGCTGCAGGAGGGTGTGTTTTATTCATTTAACTGCAGACTCCCACCAACCTGGTGCCCAGGCGCCGAGTCCTCAGCCCCATGAAGACGGAGCGGATGAGTTTCCCGAAGGACGCGGCGTTGACGGGGTCCAGTTTGTGCTCCTGGCAGTGCCGCAGGTAATGGTTGTACAGGGAGCTCCTGGGGAGGCTCACGCCCTCCGCTGTCTCGTAGTTATCCAGCAGCCACTGCAGCTTCAGGCAGGGAAAAATAAAGAACATGCAAGTCTAAAGAGGGCTGGGACGTCAGGCAGGGTCGGCGCTTAAACGTCCGTCGGGTTTAGGAGGTCGAGAGAACTGAATAATTAAATTTATACAAGTTAATTCACATCACTTGTCATTTATATAACTTCATGTTACTTTATAGGATGGCAAAAGCACCCCCAGGCCAAACAAAACCACAGACAGATTTTTCATTAAAACACGGTCCTGCTGCCACCTCAGTGTCCACCTCGGGTTGGATGAATTCCTGCAGAGCCAAAATAAAGCCATAAAAACTCACATTTTCCAGGCAAAAGAGATCTTGAGATACTGCCTAAGAGGAATAAATTTTAGGGGAAGGAAATTGATGCAAAGTCTTTATTAATTTGAAGATTGGCATGTCTGCAACAGCTCCCTTAACAATAAAATTAACGGTTGCCAAAGCAACCTTCAAAATGTGAGAGGATCCATCCACTTTGCAAAATTTACTGTCTGAACTTCTGACATGGCTGTTGATTAAAATTTGCAATTAATATAAATTATTTATACCTAGATAGTCTGAAAGGGCAGGTCCAGCACACAGTGTCAGCATTGGAATTCAAATGCAAAACCCCCAATCTCCTTTAATTGAGTAAATGACTTCAGCATCAATAAAATGAGTGGTGTAATAAAGGAATTTTGGAAGGAGCTGGACGTACACATGGACTAATATCAACAGGGTTGGAAAGAGCCCTTCCATTGTCATGAGGGATGTCTGGGATTTACATTTTCCAGTTTCCCTCTCTGCCCAGACCTCCATCCTGCAGCAGGACCAGCTGCATTCCCACCAGGTCAGGGAAAAACACGCTCAGGCTGTGGGTGCCAAACATCAGCCACAGCATCTCCACACAGCTGATGGTCCAAGCACATACTGGAACTGAGCACAGATTTAGTCTAGAACTCAGTGGGATTTGACAAAGCGCATGGATCTCCACTCACACCCTCTCCACTCCCATCCCAGTATCCCTTTCTTCCCTCCCATTTTCTCCTGGTGGCACTCCAGGGTCCCACTCCACCCTGACACCGGAGTTTTACATCACTAACAGTGAAAAGACAGCCTGAGCTGTGGGATGGCATCTCTGGCACCTCACTCCACTGAGCCATCTTCAGTTTCTGTGTTTCATATCCCACTCTGCTCTCACACTGAGGCTTCGCAGCAGCCTCAGTGTGGGCTCTGTGGGTCTCCTTCACACATCCAAATTTAAACTGCTGCTACACAAAGTCAGCTGCGTCCAAAACTGTGCAGTTAAAGCTCTACAATTAAAAGCATTCCATTCAGCTGGAGAAGAGAAGCTCCAGGGAGACCTTAGAGGACCTTCCAGTGCTAAAGGAGCTCCAGGAGAGCTGGAGAGGGACTGGGGACAAGGGTTGGAGGGACAGGACACAGGGAATGGCTCCCACTGCCAGAGGGCAGGGCTGGATGGGATATTGGGAAGGAATTGTTCCCTGGGAGGGTGGGCAGGCCCTGGCGCAGGGTGCCCAGAGCAGCTGTGGCTGCCCCTGGATCCCTGGCAGTGCCCAAGGCCAGGCTGGACAGGGCTGGGAGCAGCCTGGGACAGTGGAAGGTGTCCCTGCCATGGCAGGGGGTGCCGTGGGATGAGCTTTAAGGTCCCTTCCAACCCAAACCATTCCAGGATTCGTGAGTTGGAGCTGATCCAAATCCAACCACAAATTCCCATGACTGGACCCATCAGCTCTGGTGGCCTTTGGAGCAGAGCAGGGGCTGCCACAGCTGCGAGAAAGAAAAACCTCCTGGCTGGTTTTCCCTCTCTCCTGCTTTTCAGCAGCCACTCGTCCTCCTCCCACCTTCCCCCAGTTCCACATCACCCAAGGCGCTCTTTGAGGGATCTCCCACAGACAAAGATCATTCTCCAAACCCCACAGGTCTAAGAGATGCTGTTTGTTAATGATCCATAGTGATCCTTCCTGCTCTCACCTGCAGCAGAGACACCCCTGGAACCTCAAAAAGTCTTTCTGCGGCCCTGAGCCTCCCCCAGCCATTCAGTTCTCTCTAAGAAAAGTGGAACCCGGTGATTTTGCCATAAAACACCAGCAGGAATTCAGTTTTTAAGTTGTCCACATTTGTGTCAATTTTGGCCCATCCCTACATTTAAAAGATTATTGCTTAAGATCCTTTCAAAGTTTTAAACCAGGTATTTTATTTATCCTGTGGAAGATACCAAATGTGCATCAGTTATTTATCTCCTCAATCTTAAGCCTTAAGCCTTAAAAAAAATATAAAAGTTTCTTATTACTATGGAAAATTCAGAAACAGATAAAATCCTCTCATTTAAATTTGATCCTGGGCATTTTTATTCTAATCCCTGATCTTTCTAGAAGATTCCCTTCATCTCCCAGCTTCCTTTTCCTGCAAATGTCTTTTTATATTCCCTTAAACATTGCAGAGTTTCACAATACAAACTCCCACTATTGAATTAGAGATTTATTATGAAGCACACAAAAGAGCTTGAAACAGAGATCCGTCAGTATAAGAAATGATTTTCCAAACATGATTTTTGCTCTTCCTGCACTACTAATAACAGACTGGGCACTTAAAATGACAAAATTAAAGCTTCTTTCCAGTTGTATCCCTTATTCTGTTTGCTTTCTGAATCTTGCTCGGGTGTGACAATCAGATATTCCCCCGTTTATTTCTGTTTATGCCACAATCAGGTTCCAATAAAATCTCTCTGCAGCCATATGCTGCTGTGCTTGTTATGGGCACTACAGGGGAACATTTAATTTTCATTTCTACCTTAACTTTATTTCTATCTGACTGTTTGGTTTCCTTTGAAAAAAACACTTGCCAGCAAAAACCTCATCCTTCTTTCGATCCAAGGATGGAAAAAGCCATTCTTGGGGCCGGCTCGGAAAATAAAAACCTTTTCTTGAAGGTCCAAGTTTGGAGAAGTTTTCTTGTGGCCACTTCTATGAAATATAAAAAAGAAACCATTTCAGGTGGTTTTAGCTGGGACTGTGAGCAGCAGGTTCCTGAGTTTCAGTCGAGCTCAGAGTTAGGACAGAGCCATTCACTCACAGGAAAGAACTCCAGAGGGGTCTTTTTGGGTTTGTTTTGTGGTTTTTTTGGTATTTCATTCTGCACACAATGAGGAAAAATTACATTTTCCCCCTACTCCTACTCGTGCTGTGGATGCCCCAGAGCCTCAGGCATCCAACTGCTCCAACTTCAGGCACAAAAGTGTACAAAAACTGCAGTTATTTTTCTCTGATTTCTTTGCATCATCTGCAAGTTCATAACTGGCCAAGAAATCATCCTGTGGCCCAGGGCCTCTGCCACCCTCGGCTGCAGTCACACACGGACATGATTTCATCAGGACCATCCCGTGTCACTGGGGATCAGCAGGAGCTTCGCCTTCCCCACCGGATGCACTTCAATAACCTCTCAGAGAGGTCTTGAAGCCAAATTCAGTTATCAAGCTCTATTTCAGATTGATTTTGGTTAAATTATGTGAAAAATTCCCTCTGGACTGAGATACCTTTAATGGTCCTCTTATTTTATTGTTTTTTTTAAACCCCAAAGGTTCCTGGCACGAACCACCTGCTGATGGTAACAAAACAAACCCCATGGCCCCAAGGATTTGCACATTTCCAAAACGCCAAATTTAAATGAAGAACTCTGCAACCTTAAGACTCAGAGAAATTAAGCCACAACTGAGTGCAATTAGCATAATCTCCCCATTTCCTCTTGCTTTTGTCAAGCTGGAATTTGCTTTCAGCCTTGACAAACTGCAGTCACCTGCTGCTTCCCTCTCTGCTCCTCCAGCACAAGCCTGACAATCCCGTGTGCCAGCCACGGGGAATCTGGGATGGGAATTTGGGATCCTCTCTCTGGTGTTGTGGTTTTGTTCTTTGCCATGAAGAGGCGGGAACAGGAACACCCTGGAGAGCAGGAACCTTTGGACCACAGCACTGGTGGTCACTGGGATGTCCCCACACCCGCACCGGGAGCCAGCTCTGGCTGTCTGCAGTCTCCCGGTGGTGGCTGCTCCATCCTTGGAACATCCAAGGCCGGGTTGGACAGAGCTCTGAGCACCCTGCTCTGGTGGAAGGTGTCCCTGCCCACAGCAGGAGCATGGAATTAAATGAGCTTTAAAGTCCTTTCCAGCCCAAACCATCCTGGTCCAGCTTCCTACTCAAATCAGGCCTCACTTCCACGGGGCTCAGGTCCCTCATTCCAGCCCAATCCCCACTCAGATGAGTCCTGAGAACCTCCCCACGCTGCAGAGCCTCCCTGGGCAATGCCACTGCAATTCCTCTGGCCCTGGACCTGCCTGCTGTGGCTCCCCAGCGTGCTGTGCTCCCTTCAGGCACTGCCCACGTTATTCCCACGTGCCCACAGACGCCTCTCCGTGCCCTGGGAAGGCCGAGCAGGGACACTGGGGGCCCATGGGACAATCGGGACCCCGTAGGGTTCCTCAGCTCAGGCTCTGTGCCTTGCCAGAGGGAATGACCCATCCCAGCCCTGGAGCTGCCCAGGACCAGCACCTTGTGCTTGGTGCAGCACCTTCAGAGG
Source organism: Oriolus oriolus (assembly GCA_013400235.1). Lineage (NCBI taxonomy): Eukaryota > Metazoa > Chordata > Aves > Passeriformes > Corvidae > Oriolus > Oriolus oriolus. The sequence continues at coordinate 23,195 of VXBT01009886.1, read as the reverse complement.
CACAGCCGAGGGTGGGTGTGTCCACATGTGCTCAGGAAGGAGTTTGTTTGCTCCAGAGTTTGTAAGAGCACTTAAACCTCATGCCAAGCTATGAACCACAACCAAGAACCAGGCACATCGAGTTCTGCACTTCTACCCTGCAAGACAAGGGTGGGGAAGGTCTGACCAGGGGCTGGATCAGGTCCCAACTCCATCCTGCACAGCCTGTGGTCAGGGAAATCTCTTCTAAAATCTACCTTTTGCTTTCTTTCCTCTGCCCTTTTCCTGTTTTTTTTTCAAACCTTGTCCTGGATGAACAAGAAAAATCCTGCAGAGCAGCACAATCCTCGTGCAGCACTTCAGGAGTGTGAGCCTGGCACAGCCTGGGGTGGGAGGGGTGCAGGGAAATGCTCAGAACAGGAACTGCCTGATCCTGCAGGTTTGTGTTCCCACACTACAACCAGAACCCTTCACTCTCCACCAGCTGAAATAAGGATTGAGCTCCCTCAGGAGCCCTGGCCTGGAGTTTGAAATCAGCTGAAGAGAATCAGACTGGTTTAAAGCTCCTTTTGTTGTTTCAGGCTATTTATCTACGGTGAAAAAGCCAAAGATTTTTGAATTTTGGGTTTTTTTTTTTTGCAGGACCTAAGAATGCCAACAAAGCAGCCCCCAGCCACAGAGGAAATCTGTTAGAATAAAGAAGCACTACTTTGTGCACTGGGATTTATGGGTGCAGGACATGCTTGAGCTTAATCCAAACACAGGGAAGCCAAGGCAAACCCAAGGACTCCAATGTGACCTGGATCAACCCAAATCTCACCCAAGCACGTGCTCACCCCTCAGTGCTCCTGCACGGGAGCCACAAACCAGGATGCAAAGGCCCAGCGGAACAGCGGGAATATCACACAAAGCAGGGAAATTGTTGGCAGAGCGTGGAGAGAGAGGGCCAGCACATGGGTTGAGCACAGCATTGTGACAGCAATGGGCTTCCTGAGGCACAGGCAGAGGGAAAAGAGGCATTCACAGGCTTTTGGTCCGGGCTGGCTGAGGGGAATCTGTCACAGTTCACACCGAGTCACGGCTGCGGATTTACATGAGATTTTCCAGCCATTTTTCAGCTGCAGTGAAAGGAAAAGAACTTCCTCAAATGTGTTTATCTAATTGCCAGCAATTTCCATTGCAAGGCAGATGAAATAAATAAACACAGGGTAGAAGCAGTAAACAGACTCCAGAGCATCTCAGCAGCAAACATTATCATCATGGCTCTATTTTCCTGGGGAATGGGCTGTTTTGGGCAGCACAGCTCAATCACAGGCTGCTGCTGTGAATACACCCAAGGTCTACAAATAATTCTCCTACCAAAGCAGGGGAAAAGGTTGTAAATTCTGGTTGTAACTTACATGGCTGTTGAGCAAACTGCTTTTGTGTGATGTAATCCCTTCATTTTTTTGTAGGTTTTCAATCGCCATTTCAAGCTAAAGAAAAATGTGCACAGGAGAGAGAGAAAAAAAAAAAGGAAAAAGAAAGGAAATCAGATAGTTAGCAACAGCCAGGATTATTGTTTCTTTATTAATATTTGAATGATTAATGCTTTACATCAACAAGCTTGTGGAAAAGAGGCAAACAGATGAGCACAGTTGGTGTGGATGGAGCTGCAGAGGCGTTACTGGGACATGCAAATGGACACACAGCAGGAATCCCCATGGGGGTGACAGAGCGAGGCCAGGGGGGGTTTATCTTCCACTAAAAGCGCTGCCCATTTATAAAAAAAGCAATTTTCCTTCTCTTTTTCCCTTCCTGCTGAGAGCAAACCAGCGCCAGACACATCCACTGCAGCGGGTCAGGGACTGGCTGCAGAGCTGTACCCAGGCCTTTCAAGGAGACCTGGCAGGGGTGACTTGGTCACTGTCACCTCTTCAGATTTTGTCAAAAAACCCTAAAAAACTAAATAAAATTGGGGTGCAAGGAGAGTGCATGGACTGGAATGGATGAGGGCTCTCTGATGCTGAGAGATGCAAAGGGAAGAAGGGAGGAGCTGGGTTTCAGCTGGGTGAGTTCTCCCCCAGAAGCCAGGGTGGAACATTTGATGCTACCTGGGCTCGTTTCTACTGATCTCAGAGGAGCCAAGGTGAGGCCTTCTGGCCCCTGAGGAGCTCCCTCACACCCTGTGGAAAACCTGCTCCACCTTCAGCCCAGCTGTGGCTGCTGCCTTGTGCCTCAACCCTCTCCTGAACCCTTCCTGTCTTCTCCTTCCTGCTACTGGGGCAGAATCTGGGAAACTCCTTAGGCTGCTAGTCTCAGAGCTCCAGGGCTCCTCTTCAAGCTTTTTGCAAGAAAAAAATCCCCAAACCTCCCAAAACCCCAGATTAGAGCCTGGCAGGAGCAGAACCTCCTGTTTCTCTCCAGCAAACGTTCTCCAACCCCGCTACCTGTGCCCTGTCGGTGCAGGCAGGACCAGGCAGCAGCACACAGAACCTGCAGCCAGCAGCTCTCCTGCCTCTGTCCTCATTTAACACCTCTGTGGGCACGTGCACAAAGCATCTGCAGATGATCTGTCCATGGCCTCCTTCCCACATTCACAGCCTGCACTGACTCACCCCGCGGTGCAGATCAAGGCTGGGATAAACCCAGCCCTTCACAAAGCCAGGCTCTGTCACAGGAGGGTGGCAGAGCAGGACAGACCAGACCCAGCTCCTGAAGCGACTTCCACCAACCACATCCAGCTGGGAAGGTGACACTCCACCTCCAGCACACGTCCCTTGGTTCCCACCCCAAAGTGGACCCACTGAGGTGTTATCAGCGAGTCCAGCCCCAGCTGAGAGGTGTTTGTGAGAGCACTGCCTCACGCCGTGACGGACCACGAGGAACCAAAGCCCGAGTGCTGACACAGCCTTCAGGAAATGAGTCAGGGTTAGAGGGAGACCCAATTTCCTTCCTTTGCTCAGGGGCTGCTTGAGCAACAGCTCTGAGGCGAGCACAGAAATGCTGCCTGGCTTTTGCTGTTGGCAGGTGTCCCACCCAAAAGGACACCTTGCATCTGCAATAAAAAATATGACAGGGGAAAGACTAAGAGCTCTTCAGCAGCCCTGCAGGAAGGTGAAGAGCTCTGAGGACCAACTTATGGGAGGTCTCAAGGATTTCCTCTCTTAGTCCAGACTAATTTAGGTGAAGATTAATAGTGCTGTGTTGGCACAGACACTGAGTGGGGTTGTTCCCTGTGCTGTTTCAGCCCATCTGATGGAGCAGAACGTTGTTATTCCAGCAGATAGGGGAGGTTCCTTACGGAGGTTTCTCTAAGTATTCGAAGATTTTTCTTTAGTGCACACAGACTTCAGCAAACATCTCTCAACCTCCCAAGGCAGCTCTTGGAGCACTGCTGATCCTGAAGCACTCCCTTGTTTCCACTCTCCTCTGGTGATGCCCTCCTTGCTGTCGAGGTCTCTTCCCCAAGCCTTCAACACCTCCAATCCCGCTCCTTCCCCATCGCTGACCACTCTGATGTCCATCCCCAGAGCCACTTTGGCTTCCCTGGCTCCATCTGCACGAGCTCTGCTTTCCTTTCCTCCCACAAAGCCCCCAACCCTGCCCTACCACGTTTTGCCAGGACTGCCTGAGCCCCTCTGGCCTCTCTAACCCCAGCCTTTCCCATTCTCTGGTTAGGCTGGACATTAACAGAAAATAATGTTCCTGCCCATGGATTTGATTCAGTCTCTGCTCTCCCGAAGCCGCCCATCCTTTCTTGTGGGTGTCTGGAGAAGCTGTGGCTGCCCCATCCTTGGAATGCTCAAGGCCAGGTTGGACAGGGCTTGGAGCACCCTGGGATAGTGGAAGGTGTCCCTGCCCATGGTGGAGGGTGGAATGGGATGAGCTTTAAGGTCCCAAACCAAAGGATTCCATGATTATGTGAAATTCCAAGCAGTCAAGGCTCTGCTCAATCCCCTCCGACCCCGTCTGTGCTGGAAGGACTGAAAGCCACACACAGACACAGCCCTGCACTGCCTGCCAGGCTCCTTTCCACCCTCTTCAGCCCTTCCTCAGATATTTTGTGTTAAAATACCTTCACAAAGCTCATTCCTACATGCAGCAGAGTGAATTGATCTCTGAAGCATTTTCATAAAGGTCACTTTCTAAATTCCTTTTTTTTTTTTTTTGGCTGAACAGCCTTATCCCATGTGATAACCACAAACTAAATCTGTTCACGGGACATTTCTACTGACACATTTTCTGCTTGGCCTTTTATATTGTGCTCATCACCATGGAAATTACAAAACCCCCAAACAACAACAAAAACCCCCCCCCAAAAATCCCAGAGTGAAGTTGTGCAGCTTTGCAAGATGCAGTCCCACACAGGTGACGCTTCCAAATAATAACTTTGAGCAAAAATCAAATGGTCCAGTGCTAATTTTTAACTATGAGCAGTTAAAATACACACACACACAATTCTCACCCAGGAAAAGAACCCCAGCATCTGTCGTTTTCTCTTCCACCCAAACTAAGGACTTCTCCCCTATGCCTACCCAAGGCAGAGCACGTTTACTACAGGATCAAGCAACCTTTCAAGGCACAAAGATTCAAAAAACATAAAGTCTATATTCTAAAACTCAGTGGGAGAAGGAAGCACAACTTAACAGGCCAGATCTACAGGAGCTCTCGGTAGCAACAGCTCCTGTTTTTCTCCCTGGTGATGCTGCTCATATTTTAAATTCTGGCTCCATCCCCTGAATTACACCTACATTTGTATTTATATTTATACATGAATGTACAAACACACAGAAGGCTGCAGAGGAAGGTGAGCAGCGTCCCCGGAAATGAACTCCAACCACTCCTGGCAGCTGCTAAGGGCCGGGAGATTCCCAAATCAAAGCCCTGGTGCTTCTCGCTGCAAAAAGGCTGCTCTGGGTGAAGAGCTGGGAGCCCTCAGTCTCACACGGCTGCACAGCTGTGCTCCAGCACCTGCCACCTCGGCTGGCAGCTGGAGGGACACGATTGAAAGAAATCAGAACTTTAAACCATTTCTGTTTGATCAGTATCACCCCTAAAAGACATTTTCTAAACGTAAGGCAAGGACAGAATACACAGTGGTGTAGCAGATATACATACAAAGAGTTTTTGATCACTGTGCACTTGGCATGATCAGCTTGACATAAGTTACGTGCTAATTATCCACTGGGTCAATGAAGGATTTTTCAGGTCTCTTCATAAATGAAGATATATTTTTAATATTTTGGCTAAGCATGTGTGAGGTGTTTGACTTATTAGAAAACATAAATAGAGACAAATCTTTAAAAGCCAAAATATTTTGCTTGGGGAGAAAAAACCCAACAAAACCCCAGAGAATTTTCCCTAATGCTGCATAATTTCAGTGATCTGCTGAGCGAGCGGGACAGTCCAAACACCAATTGAAAAAATAAGTGTAGTACACCAGTGTCTATTCTCTCCCCTGCACTCACGGCATGTTACAGATAAATACAGCGATAATAACAGGCCAGTTTTATTTTCTGAAGGCTTTTCAGTTCCCTTTGGAATCATTCCTGGCCCCCGAGCTGCGGTGCCTGCAGGGCTACATACCGTTGCTGGAGAGGAGCGTGAGGTGTGTGACAGAGAATGTCTAGAGTTCTCCAGCCCCCCATGAATGAGATAGGCTCCCGAGCCGGAGAGGATCTGACTTCCCCCAATGTCCATGGTGATGCCCACCATGTTGTGAGAGGGAATGGCTGTAGGAGAGGATGCCGCTGTAGTCACCTGAGCTCCACCTCCTCCCTGCGCTTCGAAATAGGGCGCGGCGCTGGCGGGAGCGTAAATCTGCGCCTCGCTGCTGTAGGAGTAGGCGGCTCGTCTGTGCAGGGGACAAAAGGGGACATGGAGAGGAGCTGGCTGAGGGAATCCCATGTTTAGCAGTTTCTGAAAGCTGCACAAGTGTCAGAAAAACCCCTCTGCTGTCGGTGGGGTTTGCTCTGTCGGAACGGGACCCCGCGCTGGGGTTAATTGGCTCCGCAGCGCAAGCTGATGGCGAGGGCAGAGCCTGGAGCTCTTGTAGGGAACTGGGGTGAGGAAGGCCAAAAGGAGGCACAAAATGGGGCATGGCACACAGGAGGAAGAGGAAATTCTAAGGGCAGCGAGGCCCTGGCACAGCTGTGGCTGCCCTAGCCCTGAAGTGTCCAGGGCCAGGCTGGACGAGGCCTGGAGCAGCCCGGGACAGTGGAAGGTGTTGGGGAGTTGGAAGGAGATGGGCTTTAAGGTCCTTTCCAACCCAAACCATTCTGGGATTCCTTAATTCTCTAAAATCTTACAACACCCCCTTTTTCCTCTAAAAGTTCCACTCCTAAAGCTGCCCATGTCACCACACAACCTGCTGGGCACAGGGGAACACCAGAGCCTTTCCTGCAGCAGGATTCCCTGGAGAACAGTCCCTCCATGAGGACAACACCCCCAAGGCTGGAGTCTGGCTGGAACCACCCTCACACCCAACAAAGCACCTGAAACAGCTCCTCCTCTTCTTCCTTCCATCGTGGGGCAGGGGTGGAAGGAGCCTGGCGGGGAGGGAAGGGCTGGGAGGTGAGAGGGGAACATCTCTGAGAGGCTCTTACATGGTTCCATTGGTATAAACAGCTTCTCCTCCTTCCACATACTGCACCTGGGCTGGGTAAACGTGCTGCACGGACTGCACCTGCAACAGGCAGCAAGAGGTCAGGGATTGCTCAGGAACTTCGGGATAAACTGCACAACTCCAACCTTACCTTGACATTTAGGATTTCTTTCTAAAAGAAAAAGGGGAAAAAAACCAACAACACCCTCCCCCCCAACTCCCCTCCACGCTTAGGAATCCCAAAGGAGGTTTTTATTTTCAAAGGTCAAGTTAAAATAGATAAATAAATGGTTCCTCCACGAGCAGTGGAAACAATGGAGCTGGGTTTCCTCTGGACACGTGTCTCGGGGCTGACTAATAGGGGTGAGCTCATGCTGCAGCCTTCCCTTCAGAGGGGAGCCTGGCAGTGTCCAGCTGCACCCCAGCCCCCTTTTTCGTTGCCCTGGGAGGGATGGAGTTGCCCTCTGTCAATTTTTTTTTCCCCCTGAAACGGAGCAACCAAATAAAAAATCACTAAAGGAAAAAAATGAGGAGGGTCAGACTTGCTGTCCACATGGAGCAGCACCACATATCCCTGGTTTCTTAGGAAACAAGCCCTGGAAAAGGCGAAGTTCAAATAAATACAAACACTTGCACGGCTCTCTGGCACCAGACCTTTCTCTGGAGCCACGTGCAGTCGGTAAATTTGTTTGTGTAATTAAAAAAAATTTCCAAACACTTCACTCCTAAGGAAATCTTTACCAAAGGAGATTGCTTTTAATTTAACTTTGATTTAATAAATGCTTTTTAAATGGCAGTTGAAAGCACCCATCAAATCTTCAGATGTATGAATCCATCAAATCTTCAAATACATGAAAGACAACTGCTACAGCGAAGGTTCTTCCTAAACTTCGAATATCTTGAGAGTTTCTTTTGTCATCAGTCTAAGAAAGGAGGGGAGAGCTGGAGAAAGTGATCCCAGGTCTCTGACTGCCCACAACTCTTTAATTAAGATTTTTCTAGATCTGGCACAGTTTCCAAAGCCGTGTGGGACGTGGGGACCTGTTGATGCAGGGTCCCTGCATGGTGCCTGTCCCCAGAGGGTTCATTACCTGTTGTGGAACCTGCTGGACTCTGGGAACGGAGATTTGCTGCATCTGCGCCCCTTTGGGAGCGGAGCCTGTGGTTTGGACCAAAACCCTCTGCAAGAAGGAGATATAGGAAGAGAAACTTCATTTCAGTCCATGGCACAGGTGAGCCAGGTGGTCTCTAACAAAATTCCATGGATAACTTGTCTCTGACAGCAGCAGCAGCAGTGGCACCCCGGAATTCGCGTCCTTGTGGTCCCCATCCTCCCACGGTTGTGCACCAGCCTGAACTCAGCCCCCTGAACCTGGGCAAAGCTGCATCCACAATTTCTGACAGAAATCATCTTTAAACCTCCACGAAAGCAAACAGCAGCTCATTGACAAGTTCAGCCACAGCTAAACAACAATCACCCCTCACACATCCACGTTTGGCCGCAAAGTTCCCTCTCTTAGAGCCGCTAAACCCAACCCCGTCTGCCTCCTGCAACAAGAAATCCCACCAAGCTTCTGCCAGCACCAAAGCTCAGGTGGTTCTGCTGCTCCCTGCAGTGCCACTGCGGGCACAGGGACGTTTTGTGGTGGTGGCTCTGTCACTTCCATCATCCCCGTGTCACACTCCACGTTCAGTCTGAGGCTGTCAGCGCATCTCGGAGTGCTCAGCACCCTCAGAGCCAGCAAAACAAACGTGGGGATGTGGTGGATGGAAAGAAAGGATTCAATGGGAGCAGAGCCAAGCATCTCCAGGGCCTTTTAAACCTTCTCCAAGGAGACACATCCTCTGTGGCTGGAGGCTTTAAAAACACCCAGGAAATTGGGCCAACAGAACAAAGAGCCAGAAAACAATCCCAGAAGCAACCTTGATAATTACTGGCTACCTTATACACGGATATTTATGACTGTTAGCCCTCCCAGCACGGCCTTTGTAACAACCAGAAGTCCTGTCCTAGCAGAATCACAGGTTTATGACAACTGCCCAGATTTCCAGGCAGCTGCTCCATCCCCAGCCCCTGAACTGCATTCCCTGGAGATCCCGCAGTGAGGACACCACACTCACAGCAGCCATCACCCCGCCTGATTTCCCTCCAGAAGGGGCTGTCACCAGAGCAGGATGGGGACATCACGAGCCCTTTTTGAAGTCAGGCCTTGGCAGTGCCACCTACATCAAAGACTCTTCCCTTTCTCCTACTTTTTCCCCATTCTCTGGCATCCCTTTTGCCAAGAGGCACATCCCTGGCACAGCTGCCCAGCTCAGCTCCTCGCTGCCTGCCCAGGTGCTCTCCTGTTACCTTCCAACCAAAACAAGGAACCATCCCCAACCTGGAAGGTGAGGCCGTCCTGCTCAAACAGCCTCTGCCCACACTGAAAGGGGCACCAGTGCTCAACAACCCCGAGGGCTTCAGCCTCACACCATTCCCGCTGCCAGCAGCTCATTCCCAGTAATTCCTTTGTCCTGCTGGTGAGAAGGGAAGGCTCTGGATGCTCCTCCTCTTCAGCAGTCTTCCACCACGCCCCAGATTTTCCTCAATCCATGGAGCTCCTCTCGACGCTCCGCGTCCCAGTGACAGCACAGGCAAAGGCTGGACGGGTGATTTCATAATCCAAGAGTTTTCCAACCCTTGTTCACAGCCAGATCCACCCTACCCATCCCTGGGACACCTGGCACTGCTGCTCAGTGCTGTCCCCATCACTGCAACACCAGCAGGGAATGCTCTGCATGGATGGGAAGGCTGGGAGGCCACAGCAGCGCTCCGGATCACCCGGTGGGAATGTCCACAGCTCCTGGAGAGCGGAGTATTCCTCCCAGCTCACAAGCTTTAATCGTTCCTTTTCACCAGCATCCAATGGCAGCTGCTGCTGCTCGCTTGGGAGTTGGAGAAGGATGTAGCTGAGTTACACCCACCCATCCTCTCATCCCTCCAGCTTCCTGCGACACAAATTTCTTTTGAAAGTTCCCCAAACGGCATAAAAAGGAACAAAAAGGAACCAGTTTCACTTAACCCTTCCCGTTTTGCACTGGGTGGTTGCCGTTCATCACGTGAAGCCGTTGCTTGACTCCTGCTGGGCCTCCCAAATGCAGCATATTCATGGATATTAATCACAAATCCCCCCCTTCAAATTAAAATGTTGGGATCTACCTACCAAAGGAAGAGACCATGGAATCATGGAATGGTTTGGGTTGGAAGGGACCTTAAACAACATCCCATTCCCACCCCCTGCCGTGGGCAGGGACACCTCCCACTGTCCCAGGCTGCTCCCAGCCCTGTCCAGCCTGGCCTTGGGCACTGCCAGGGATCCAGGGACAGCCACAGCTGCTCTGGGCACCCTGTGCCAGGGCCTGCCCACCCTCCCAGGGAACAATTCCTTCCCAATGTCCCATCCAGCCCTGCCCTCAGGCAGTGGAAGCCATTCCCTGTGTCCTGTCACTCCATCTCTTGTCCCCAGTCCCTCTCCAGCTCTCCTGGAGCCCCTTTAGGCCCTGCAAGGGGCTCTGAGCTCTCCCTGGAGCCTTCTCCTCTCCAAGTGAGCACCCCCAGCTCTCCCAGCCTGGCTCCAGAGCAGAGGGGCTCCAGCCCTGGGAGCAGCTCTGGGGACTCCTCTGGACTCTCTCCAACAAGTCCATGCCCTTCTTGTGCTGGGGACCCGAACCTGGCCCCAGCAGTGCAAGGGGAGGTCAGGAGGGCAGAGCAGAGGGGCAGAATCCCCTCCCTGACCTGCTATCCCCTCCTCTGTGGACGCAGCACGTGGCTCCTCCACCCTCTCCTGCACCAGCTCTGCCTTCACCTCTTCCCGTGACCTCGGCACCTTTCAGGGCTGTTCCAGTTCCACCTTCCCCTGCTTTTATTGACACACCAAACCACGACAACAGGAAATCAACCTGAAGCACACACCCAGCTGGCACAAAGTGACTCCCTTGGGGACCTAAATTAAACCCCAAACCCCACATTTTGAAGCTTGCAGGTGGATTGGGAGGGCTTAAACCCACAGGGCCTTTATCAACACCAAGTCCAGCAACAGGTCGTCCCCACTACCTCAACGAGCTGATTAAAAATCCTCTCCCCACTATCAAAACCCGGGATTAAAATACATCTGCCAGGGAAAACAGGGCTCTTCTCCATGGAAACAGCATCCCCAGCTGTGCATACGTTACCTGCTGAGAGGCTGGCACTGGCTGCACCACCGGCGCCTGGGCTGAGGCCGACGTGTGAAGCGCCACGGAAGCTGCTGAGTCTGATCCACCCTCGGGACTCTGCATGCTCACTGCTGGGGACAGCACAGGGACATCAGGCAGGGCAGCACGGCACAGCCACACACACCCCCAGCCCCTTTAACCCAGGGGTGAAATCCCAGTGGAACATCCAGAGGGAAGGGAGGCAGCTCCCGTCCTACACACAGGACTCGTTTTAGTCCCGGAGCTAATTTTAATGCAGAATTATATTAAGGAAAGAGAAAGTTGCACAATTGTTTCACGGAGAGGAGAGGGAAGGAACAGAAAATGCACTTCTATATTTAACCGAAATGTGGCGTTGGAAAATTATTGTGTCACAGTGAGCATCACACACCATCGGGAAGAGCAAGGGCATATTTTTAAAATAATGCTTTCTCCCCCTCTGCCTTATCACGTTTAACTACTGCAAAAAGGCTTTTAATCAAACCCAAGCCCGTGCCTGGAGTTCAGCTAAGATCTCACTGGGAAAGGGGGGTGGCCAGCTTGGGTTTCTAACCACAAATAATCAAGGCTGAAGAGCAGAAGAACGGCAATTCACCATCCTTTGAGAACCCCCAAAGCAGCATCTCCACCCTCCCACCCCTGCCCAGGCCCCAAAATCCCACCAAGGTCCCCAAACAGCCACAGCATCGCCCTCCACTGCCACACAGCCCCGCAGAGCTGATGGTGCCCTTGGCATCCTCAAATCCTGTGTCCCAGCACTCCCTCCTGGCACTGTCCCAGCCTGTGTCCATCCCTGGGGACACCGAGGGATGCTCACATGGGGCTTCCTGACAGCACAAAATGGCATTTTGAGGGTTTTTTAGGGATGGGGGAGCCTTTTTTCCTCAGTTTCTTGTGAAACTTCCTGCTTAACAAACTATTTTAGGAGAGTTTCTGCTGTCACTTCAAAATCAAAAGATTAAAAACATCCAGATTTTGGGCAGTGTCATTTCTGCTTTCTCGGCCTCGCTGCTGAGCCTCCAAACAACATAATGTCTTTGTTTTATTTCCCTTCTCCCTCCAATATTTAAACTTTTTCCTCAACTTTGTGCAAGTTAAGAGGCAAAAGGAAAAATGAGAAACTGAGGGACACTGGACCTGCTCATCTGTGCTTAAAAGAAATGCAAGGAGGATGTAAAGTTACAGAATTTACCAGTTTATTCCTTCAGCCACTGACGAAAAACCTCAAATATTAAGATTCTCCACAAAACAGGTTTTTAAGGGCTTTTTTCCCAATACTCCCATTAGCAGATCACAATTACTCTCCTGACCTTCCCAAAACCCCAGAGCTTGCAAATAATTTTCTCTCTCCCATCATGTTTCTCACGTCTGGGAGAAAGAGCAGGTACAGAACCCACAGAGTCACAGCTACCAGATGAATCCAGCATGCCAGAAACGAGGGAAATTAAATCAATGTTTATTCCTGTGTCCCCCCCAGGCCCCTCAAGCTGCCCTCAGCACCCCCATCCCTGCAGCTCTGCTATATAAAGGCAGCACCTGCCTCTCCCCATCACTGCCTCCGCCTGGGTTTCAGCCAAAACCTCCCCGTGAGAAGATTCCAGTTGCAACAGCGCCGTGGGATCAGGGAAATAATAATTCTCCCAGTAAAGGAGGGAAGCAGCTCCGTGCCTGCTCCAGCCCCAAATTATTTGCAATTAAACACTCGGCCGGCGCTGCCGGGTTTGGGATGTGCAGGTGGAGATGCTTGGGCAGGAGAGGGGGGCACTGTCAGCACATCTACTCCCCCAACTTTTCCAGAAGTGTTTATTGTCTCTCCCTTGTGCCCAAGGCCACGGTTTGCAGCTTTCCAGGGTTTCCTGAGTGTAAAATGTAGCGTGGTGAGGTTACAGAAGAAAGGTGAGTGAGTTGACAAAGATATTTCAATCTTCTATTAATGGTTCTCAGGTCAGCTCTTGGCATTTTAGGTCTACGAAAGGTCCCTTTTTACAGAGGGGTTAACCAGAAAAGAACACTCAGAAACGATGGAGGAGTTGGACTTTGATGATTCTTGAGGGTCCCTTCCAACCCAGAATACTTCACGATTCTGTGATTCAAATCACCAACGACTCAACTTTGCTGATATATTTTGTCTTCTGCTTTCCCTCCGTGACCAGAAGACAGCAGAGGGACGTGGGCAGGGCAGAAGGTGAATTGTCTGCTGCCAAAATAAATCCGCAGGGTGATTTTCAGGTTTGTTCCACAAGGCAGGCTCTGGCAGTGATGACAGCCATGCCAGACACAAAGGCTCCGAGGAAATCTGCAGATGGCACTTCCAGACAAGGTAGACAGACAGAGAAGTCCTGGGCTGCCAAGCCACACGTACAGGACTTGTTATTATTTTATTTATCAGTGCAACATCCTGGAGAAAGAATCATTCACTTCTCATTAAAGCCATCCTGCGCTTCCTGAGAATTGGATTCAGATCCGTGTGTGCCATCTGCTGCGGTTAATTTGTGCTGATGGAAAGCTGACAGCACACACAGAATTCCTGCGCTCCCAGAAACCAGCACAAGGTGCTGCAGAGCTCTGCTGATGCCCTGGGAGCACGGCTGCCAAGAGAGCTGGCACCTGGGCCAAGGCTCCAGAGGGCGGAGGAAGCATCGGCTTCCAAGGAGGAGAGGAAATGTGGCACCCAAAGTCTCGCTCGTTCCTCTTCACACGATCCCAGAATGGTTTGGGTTGGGAGGGACCTCAAAGCTCATCCCATTCCGCCCCTGCCATGGGCAGGGACACCTCCCACTATCCCAGGTTAGGCTCAGGGCCGCAGAAAGACTTTTTGGGGTTCCAGGGGTGTCTCTGCTGCAGGTGAGAGCAAGAAGGATCACTATGGATCATTAACAAACAGCATCTCTTAGACCTGTGGGGTTTGGAGAATGATCTTTGTCTGTGGGAGATCCCTCAAAGAGTGCCTTGGGTGATGTGGAACTGGGGGAAGGTGGGAGGAGGACGAGTGGCTGCTGAAAAGCAGGAGAGAGGGAAAAACAGCCAGGAGGTTTTTCTTTCTTGCAGCTGTGGCAGCCCCTGCTCTGCTCCAAAGGCCACCAGAGCTGATGGGTCCAGTCATGGGAATTTGTGGTTGGATTTGGATCAGCTCCAACTCACGAATGCTGGAATGGTTTGGGTTGGAAGGGACCTTAAAGCTCATCCCACGGCACCCCCTGCCATGGCAGGGACACCTTCCACATGTTGCTCCAGGCCTTGTCCAACCTGGCCTTGGACACTTGGGGGATCCAGGGGCAGTTCCTGTCCCAAACCCCTCAGCAGCTCCAGGGTAAGGAACGCCCCTGGAGCTCGCTCAGCCTCCTGCAGCTCTTTGGCAGCTCTGCCGCCTCCCTGAAGCAAACGCCCCTGGAAGGACTCCCTGCTCTCCTCCCATCCCACTTTTCACCTCCCACAGGGGAGGCAGCTTTACAGTGTTCTTGATCATCTTCTTAGCAGAAACTCTCTGGCTGAAAAGCCAGCCCTCCTGCTTCCCGAAGATCTAAGGTTTGCTTCTTCCTCTTAGATCTGGCCTAAGACAGACAGGTTTATCCCACTTGTAGCTCTCTCGCAGAAGGGACTGACAGAAGCCATTTAAAGGTGTCTGGTGGCCTCTGACAGCCTGGCAGCCCCCGGTACTGGGGAGTTTGCAAACTGAGAAGTTAATAAATAATCAACAAAGCTGCTGGTGGGTCACACAGAGAGGATCAGCAGCATCCACAGCTCATGTTCTCAGTTCCAGGGCTCCTTACCAGGTGAAGAAGAGCAAAAAAAGTCAATTATTGTGGAGAAACGAACAGAGGGACCTGACCATGCAAAAGGAATAAAATCGTGGTGAGAATCTCAGAATGGTTCAGGTTGGAAGGGACCTAAGAGACCACCCCATTCCACCCCCTGCCGTGGGCAGGGACACCTCCCACTGTCCCAGGCTGCTCCAAGCCCCATCCAACCTGGCCTTGGGCACTCCCAGGGATCCAGGGGCAGCCACAGCTGCTCTGGGCACCCTGTGCCAGGGCCTGCCCACCCTCACAGCCAAGAATTCCTTTCTAATTTCTAATTTAAATCTGCCCTCCTTCACCTTAAAGCCATTCCCCCTTGTCCTGTCACTGCACGGCCTTGTAAAAAGTCCCTCTCCAGCTCTTTCACAGGCACTTTTCAGACGCTAAAAAGCTGCTACAAGGTCTCCTTACAGTGGATTTATTCAGCACATTGGCATTTCAGGGAGAGACAAGTTTAAAGCCCCGGTTGCTCAACGTGGCTGGTGATGTCACACGGGGCCACCGGGGCCCTGGAAGGCATCACAGACATCTGGATTCCAGGTTGCATCATCACTGAATGAATCAGGCAGATAACGAGGCTGCTGCCGCTGGAAACCTTCTGTTTACACACAGCTCTCTCGGTATCCAAGCAAACAGCAGGGACAGGAAAGGAAATTCAGGGGGAAAAAAAAAAAACCTAATAACTTCTGGGTGCTATTTCTGGTTCTGCCACCAGCTCGCTCCGTGACCTTGGACAGGATGCTTCCCTTTCCCCATGCTTCAATTTTCCCACTCCTAAAAAAGCCACAAATACTCCCCTAAGCAAGGTATTTTTCAAGCAGCGGTCTCTGAGGGCTGTCAGAGCCTGAATGCCTTTCAGAAAGACAAGGAGGAGCAGTACAAGCCTTGAGGGCTGATAAAAACTCACTTGTCACCGTTTCATTCATAAGGCACCGTTGCCTCCATGTAAATGGCCTTGCCTTTGTTAATCTCTCCTGCCTAAAGCAGCTCCAAAACGCTGGGAAAACAGAGATAAGAGGAGCATTTCAAAATATTCCTCGCTTTCAAATTTGCAGGGGGAGTGGGGGGGAAGGGAGGAGGCAGCAGGGGGAGATCACAGGGCGACTCCTCCAAGGGATGGAGCAGCATCCCCTGCGCTCCAAAAGAGTTTGGGGAAGGAGGGGGCTGATGCCAGAGCTGGCCCTGGGTGCTCTCTCTGGCTCTGCCATCCAGGAGATGGATTTTTCCACAGAATGTTTTAACATAAATCAGCTCCTGAGCCCTCAAGCACAAACGTTTTGGAGCTGAATGTGGAGCCCTCAAACATGGAAGGAGTTGTGGTGATCAGTGCCGGAGCAGGGCTCAGGGAAATGTTTGGTTTTTCTGTCTTTGGTGATCTGGTCCTCACTCTGCAGAACGTGTGGCAGCAGCAGCATCCAACCCAGGCAGCTCCAAACTCCAAATTAAAGGGGATTTAAGCCCCTGCCTTCCTCAGGCCCAGGGTCGCTCCTGTTGTAATTGTGGCCACACTACTACTTGTTTTTATTCTAGAAGGAAAAATCACCACTGGACGTGGATATAACTCCCTCTCCACCTTATTTTTATTTTTTAAAAGCAGGTCACATAAATCAGAGGTGGGACTGGCATGGCCTTGGTTCTCGTGGGGTATTTAGGTCTTGTGTTTACATATTGTTATTTCCTGAAGGTGAAAATGTAAAACCTATGAGCTATCCTGCAGCAGCAGCCAACTCAGATAATCATGGAATCATGGAATGGTTTGGATGGGAAAGGCCCTTAAAGCCCACCCAGTGCCACCCCTGCCAGGGGGACACCTCCCACTGTCCCAGGCTGCTCCCAGCCCCGTCCAGCCTGGCCTTGGGCACTGCCAGGGATCCAGGGGCAGCCACGGCTGCTCTGGGCACCCTGTGCCAGGGCCTGCCCACCCTCCCAGGGAGGAATTTCCTCTCTACAGAATCATACATTTCTATTAGTGCTGCTTTCAAAATATTAAAATTGTTGCTGTTCCAGTGAATCACTCGCTCATTTGAAGACAAAACAGATCATGAGCTGTTTTATTTAATTTGCTTTTCAAAGCTTACTTGGTTGGTCATCCTTTGATCTTATTTAAACTTTTCAAATTCCTTTATTACATCCTTTTATTTCTGGAAGGACTTTTAAAATAGAATATAATACTGGGATATAAATGAGGGAAAGGAACATATCCTCAGTGAATTTTTTGTTAGCTTTAAGAACAATTAACTATTTGACCTCTGGGACAAAGTTTTTTACAGCTACTTATATTTAAGCTTCCCAGTAAACCTTGGTGGGTGTTATCACCTCTATGGATAAGAAATCCACTGCCTCTGTCCTTGCCATTCATAACTGGGCTTAACAACTTCTTCTCCAAGGAGATTTTAATGTGGGGCATAAAAATCCGACAGAAAAATGACTGCCTAGAAGTACAGGAAATGTTAAACCAGATTTTTGATGCCTGAAGGATGTATTTATAGAATCGTTTCATTTGGAAAAGACCTTTAAGATCATTGAGTCCAACCACCACCACTGCCAAGCCCACCACTAAACTTCATGGCTTTTATTTCAAATTAAGACCTAAAAGTGGGGAAAGTTTATTTTTCCAGGTGAAGCCACTCTAATGATGCTGGGCTTTTTATTTCTGGTGTTCTTCCAACACCAACAGCCTTGGCTCTCCAGGTAGACCCAGGCATCCTGAATTTGTAATCATCAATTACAAATCATCATCATTTGTCAGACACTTCCCGTTGTGAGAATTGAAAATAAATCTGCAGCTAAAGTCTCTGCAGACATGGGAGAGAGACAAGCTCAGTGACAGCAAGATTTGTATTTATTGGACTTGATTTTAGAGGTCTTTTCCAACCTTAAAAATTCCATGGTAGAGCTAAAAGAGTTGCAGGAAACCTGGAGTTGGGTTGGATTGCCAATGGCATTTTATCCAGGAAAATTCACCTTAAATTAATACAGCAGATAGATAACCTTTGTTCATCTTTAATATTATCAGGAATTAATGAGATTTAGTGCAGCCAACAGCCTCAGCTGGCACAGTTTGTGCTCCATGTTTTCCTTCTGTCGAATGGATCTCAGGCTGACCAGGGGGTGAATTACCCAGGGAATCTCATCCAACCCCATTTCCATATGCAAGTCCATGATGCAGCTATGAATTTTTAATAGAAATCTCCTGGTATCTGTTATTTTACTGAAAATCATGGGAAGGCTGCAGTTTCACTAAAAACAATTGAACTATTTCTCATTCACTACATTGACCTGCAAGGATCAAAACTGAAATCCAGGTTTTTCCTTGTTTTTTGGTTGATTTTATGCATTCTTTGAAGAGAAGGCTTACATTTAAAAATAGTTGTTTAGTTATTGGAACTTTTATTCAGGTTTAGTTGGCTTGGAGCTTAGATAAATGGGAAAACCAGAAGAGCAATAACAATGCAGGAGAAATAAAAACACTGTTTAACCGTCATGTTCTAGATGGGCTCTAAATGGTATTTTCTCCCCTGACTGCAGAAGAAGGAACCTAGGAATTTACATTTAATGGTTTCACTACTGAGAATTCTCAACACTCTCAAAACAGACTGAAAATAATAAAAGTTAGGCATGGAATGGTTGATTTTGATTATTTTCTAGCAGATGCAAGTATCCATCTACTTCATCCACCACACTCTAGGCCACAGTCATTTTACTAAAGAAAACTTTCTTAAATATTTTCCATTTCATTCAACATTTCTGGCTCCGTCTCGATGTAATAACTTGCCCCGAAAAGGCATTGGTTGTGCTTGAAGCAGGGCACAGAAAGGAAGTGTTTCATTCTTTGGAAGAAGGAACTGGTTTATTTGATGTGAATGAAAATGGATCGAGTGACTTCTCCCTCCTTTGAGGCAAATATTTGTGCTAAACCCAGCCTGGCTCCTGCCTCACACACATCCTTCATCCCTGCTGCTCGTGTCTCCAAAGCATGAGACCTCCAAGGAGTAACAGGCGTTCCCCTGAAATTCCAATCGGGAAAATACCAATTTCATGTCTTCCATTGCCCAAAAAAGCTCCCAAGGTGGAGGAGCGCAGGAGCAGGACACGACTCCCAACCAAGAACACGGAGTGCCCCCAGCTTTGCATCCTCTTTGGAAAAACATGATTCCAGCTCACCCAGCTGGGAAATCGAAAGGAACTCTTCGCTTTTGATGGCTGAGCCAAGGAGAGCCTGCTCTGCCCAGCATTCCCGTTCAGGAGTGATCTTTTCCTCACACCGCACAGGGATGCTGAGAGAACAAAGCTCCCCCCTGGGCTGTGAGCAGGGGGTGCAGCTCAAAGCCTCTGGGAGTCTGGGTGTGGAGCACCTGAGCTCAATCCCTGTCCATGGGGTTGTGCAGCTGCCAATCGTGATATTCCCTTGGCCCTGGGGAGCAACTGGGGAGAGCAGTTCCTGGGATTTGAGCTGCTCTGAAAGCCCTGGAAGATGAGCTGCTACTCTGGCTCTTAGAGGGAGCCAGGAAATCTCACAGAATCCTGGAATGGTTTGGGTTGGGAGGGACCTTAAATCCCATCCCATCCCACCTCTGCCATGGCAGGGACACCTTCCACGGTCCCAGGCTGCTCCCAGCCCCAATGTCCAGCCTGGCCTTGGGCACTGCCAGGGATCCAGGGGCAGCCACAGCTGCTCTGGGCACCCTGTGCCAGGGCCTGCCCACCCTCACAGGGAACAATTCCTTCCCAATATCCCATATATATAATAATAAGAACAATTAACTATTTGACTTCTGGGACAAAGTTTTTTACAGCTACTTATATTTAAGCTTCCCAGTAAATCAGTAAATTCCTTCCCAATATCCCATCTAATCCTGCCCTCTGGCAGTTTGAAGCCGCTCCCCTCATCCTGGAACACCAGTCCCCAGTGAAGAGCCCCTCTCCAGTTTCCTTGCCAGCCCCTTCAGCTCGTGGAAGGATATGGGAGCAGATTAAGACCAGACAGAGCCTTGGCTCATCAAATCCTTCACCTCTGCACCAGAACCCCTCCATCCCACGTCGAGGTGACACCGAGCCACCCCACAATGACGCCTTTTCCTGGTCTTAAAATTAAGAGAGCTGAACACGGTTAAGCGGGAAAAAGGGTTTTACCTCGGTGTTTATTGAAGGATCCTCAGGGGCGCCGAAATGCACATCGAAATGCACCCCGAAATGCCCCCTGAAGAAATGGCCCCCCACGATGTGATGTGTGTGCAATTATAGGCCTTGCTAATTAGCACATCTATCAAAGATTGCCCAGGGAGGGACTCCAGAGAGATCCCTCAGCGAGGAACCTTCCCCTGGCTGGGCCTGGCTTTGTTTACAGAATGTGTTCTGGAGAGGCCCTCGGGGTCTGGGGTTTCCAGGGTGTTTGGGCTCTTGGCTTAACGGGATATTGGGTGTGAGGGAAGTGATCAAACTTAAAGAATTGTAACTGTGTGGGCTAAAAGCACTGAGAATACATAAAAGGGGTATAAAAGAAAAAGCAAAAAATCATCATGGCACCAACAGAGCCTGGGGCAGGGTGGGACAGTGCCTGGCATCCCCACAGCAGCACCAACCTCCAGGTACTGTCCCACGCCAAGGATGGAGCACCACGCACCTCTCCCAGCCAGCCCTGCTCTCCCGTGGGGAGAGGTCTGGGCCATCCCTGACAGGGAGGACATGTCCTCGTCCCCTCACAGCTGAGCTCCAGTGAACCACGCGAGGTAACCTTCACCCTCTCCACGAGTGCTGTGAGTGGAGGGGATGGAAGTGGGAAGCAAACAGGCCAAGGAACTTGAAAAGAAGCTTTCTGGAGAGACTGTTCATTACACTGCTTCAAAATGTTATAAACAAGAGAAGGCACCAGACCCTGCCACTGATTAGGTTAAATTAATTTAAAACAGAAGCAAACACTGCTTGTCTACAAGCTCCAGTTACCTGGAAACACAGATAAACCCAAAACACACTTTTCAAGGGCAGCAGGCACTATAGCTGGGGTTGGAGGTTTTTTTTTTCAGAAACCTGGTCCTCATGGAAAAATACAAATTTGGAAATGGCTTTTATTAGCAAGTTAATAATATACTGAAATACAAATATACACTCAGTCTTTAATTAGATTTCACAGAATTAAGTCAAGTAATATCTATATACACACATAACTGTTGTGTAACAGCCATTCACTAATCTCTGCTGTTTCTTTAAAATTAACTTTGAGGTCAGAAAAGAGGCAGGAATGGATCTGTGCTGGCCCTGTAATCTGGAGTTTCCTTAAGAGCCAGATGAGATTGAAGAGCAGAAGCCACAATAGTTTAGGGGGTTGCTGGCAAAATCCAAATCCCACGTGCAGGAATCTCAGACATGAACAGGGGTGAACATCCTTCCCATAGAAAAACCTCTTGTCTTTCGGGTTAATAACCTGAACACTCTCCAAGCACCAAAAGCTAGGATTGGATTCCTTCAGGTCTGAAAGTGTCCCTGTTCCTGCCTTGCTGCTCTTCACCCTCAGGACCCAGCAGAGAATCATGGAATACAGAATATCCTGAGCTGGAAGGGACCCTCAGGGATCATCAGCCCAGCCCCTGGCCCTGCACAGACACCCCAACAACCCCACCCTGGGCATCCCTGGCAGCGCTGCCCAAACGCTCCTGGAGCTCTGGCAGCCTCGGGGCCGGGACCATTCCCTGGGGAGCCTGGGCAGTGCCCAGCACCCTCGGGGGGAAGAACCTTTCCCTGAGCTCCATCCCAAGCGCTGACACAGCTCCAGCCGTTCCCTGGGGTTCTCACAGCCTCATCCACACCACTCACAGCTGTTTATTTCTAAGAAGAGTCCAAGAGATTCCAGATTTTCGCAACGCTGTCAACAAGTGGAACTCCTAATTTCTCTCCTATGAACTACCTAAACCTCAACTTCAGAAAAGTTTTCCTGCAATGACAACACTGGCCAAGAAACAACACTGGGTATTGCTGAGCAGTGAGGGAGCTGTCACATCTGGAAGGAGGAATTAGAAGTCACACTCCAGTGCTCTCCATGTCCAGGCTGTAACACACACACTGGTGCTGCCTGGTGAAAACAAGCACAAATTCTGGGCTGGAATTTATTGTTTCCCCGTATTTTTAATTGTCTAAGGGTTTCTCAGGGCAGTGATTCAACAGGGGAAATAGAAACACAGAATGGTTTGGATTGGAAGGATCTTAAAGCCCATCCAGTGCCACCCCTGCCATGGGCAGGGACACCTCCCACTGTCCCAGGCTGCTCCAAGCCCCGTCCAGCCTGGCCTTGGGCACTGCCAGGGATCCAGGGGCAGCCACAGCTGCTCTGGGAATTCCATTCCAGGACCTCCTCACCCTCCCAGGAACAATTCCTCCCCAGTACCCCATCTAACCCTGCCCTCTGGCAGTGGGAAGCCATTCCCTGTGTCCTGTCCCTCCAGCCCTTGTGAGAAAACAGTTTCTAGGAAAAATCTGGCACAAAAGCATTTCAAAGTTTCCTTTCCAGGACACATCTGAAAGTTTCCATCATCAGCCAAACCAGAGTCTCTGGTTCCTTGTCCCCTGCAGCCTGTGGCTGGGCTGGTGCCCGCTCCCAGGACAATCCCAGGTACCTGGGTGCAGCTAACCCTCCTCTGGCCGAATTGGGCTCATTTTGGAACAAGGAACTGCAAACCTCGGTGCTGCTTTTTATAGCTTGTCCTATGGCTTTTACAGCTTGTCCTACGTCAGAGAACTATGGAATATGTCACTGACTTGAAATTAATTCCAAGAGATCAGCTTAATTCACACCTGTAGCTCACCAGCCCTCATTTTTTACTTGCTTAGACTAGACAACCCTTCAGTGGCCTTGAGGCCAAGCAGCCTTTTGAGGATTTCAGTGTGAAGCAGGAGATTTGCTGCAGTATTCCATGGAGAATTGCTGCAGGATTCCATGGAGAATTGCTGCAGGATTCCATGGAGAATTGCTGCAGGATTCCATGGAGAATTGCTGCAGAATTCCACGGACGCTGGCTGCAGAATTCCATGGAGATGGGCTGCAGGATTCCATGGAGATGGGCTGCAGGATTCCACGGAGGATTGCTGCAGAATTCCACAGGGATGTGGGGCAGCAGCAGCTGTTTGCAGCCAGCACGGCAGGACCCGCTGCCAGCACAGCCCGGGGGGTTGCTGTTTATTCACAGCAGCACTCAGAGCCTTGTGGTGCCTCACAAAGGGAGGCAGAAGAAGCAACAAACACAAGCTGGGGCTGTTGGGAGAGGAGGTGACTTTGTCTCAGATTTTACAGCATCAGTGGAGTCAGGGCTCCAGAACCTCCAGGAATTCTGCAGCAATTCTCCACGGAATTCTGCAGCGCACCTCCATTGAATTCTGCAGCAATTCTCCATGGAATTCTGCAGCCCACCTCCATTGAATTCTGCAGCAATTCTCCATGGAATTCTGCAGCCCACCTCCATGGAATTCTGCAGCAATTCTCCATTGAATTCTGCAGCCCACCTCCATGGAATTCTGCAGCAATTCTCCATGAACTGGGGGGTTGTACTCTGGGAGGAAGAAGAGGGAGAGGAAAAGGAGGAAAAAGAGAAGGAAGAGGAGGAAGAGGA
>VXBT01009885.1:621100-667353 GCA_013400235.1 Oriolus oriolus | reverse complement strand
CGCCGTTCGGCTGGCTGCCGGCGCAGGCACCCATAGAGCAATGTTGAGGTAGAAATGAAAATTAAATTGATTCCTCACAAATAGCTAAAATTAGTCCTTTTTTGTGGTTTGGGGGGGGTGGAGTTGGGTTTTTTTTTTGGTTTTTTTCTGTTTTTTTCTGTTTTTTAACTTCAGGTAAACCATGGAAGTTGCTTTTTTTTTTTAAATTAAGGATTCATTGGGAACTTGTGTTTCTGTTGTATACAGCAGCTGTCGTGTGTAGCTCTTACCTTTAGAGAAGCATGGTTTCCAGCTCTCAGAGATATGTTTATGACAAAATGTAATGCGCTGCTGAAGCTGAATGTATGTAAACTGTCTTGTACATCTACTTTAACAAATACTGACTCTTCCTAAATGAAGTAGGAGGGTTTAATACAGCTAGTAATCAAACACAGTAGCTCCAGTATTATAGATGTTTACTATCAAACAACTAAATCTTTAAGTATTCAAATAAAAGCAGGCTGATTTTGAGTACTGCTTGGCAACATTTCTTCCAGCTATCTTGAGAAATATCTAGGATTCTGTGACACCTAGAGTCCATGCAAGGATGCCTAAGGACTTCATTGAAGGTTCTGCATATATCTGAAACTCCAACTTTTCTATGAAATTAATCTTATAATTACTTCTGAGCATCTGGTTCTGATTGTTTTGCTGAAGTGTAAGTGGGTAATTAAAAGTAAGTAAATAGATGGATACTGATGGTAACTTACATGAAGAAAGCTGGCAGTTTTGGAGGGTATTTAATACTAGATCCAATAAAGAAAACAAAATTTTAAGAAAAAGAGAAAAAAACGTACTGTTTTGAACAATTTATTGATTTTTTTTTTCATGTATTTTTGTGATATTAATTTTTTTAATTTGGACAAACATAGAAATAACTTCTCTGTGTGTGTCTGTGTGCATGTGTGTGTCTACACGTACATTTAAATAAGAAAAGATAATGGCAAAAATCAGAAAAAATTAAATTTATTGTTGCACTACTATGTAATTGAAGTTCATACAACTTCTCATGAAAGTCTCAGCATTTAGCATGTTTGAAAACCCTGTTTCATAAAACATGAAAAATATGTCAATCTACACATTTCCTTTGATCCTTTTTATACATATACTTTATACATCTTATCTGATTTAACTGTAAATCTTAAACTGTAACTTAAATTGTAAATTTAAATTAAATTTTTAATTGTAAATTTTAAACTGTAAATTAAACTGTAACTGCCACAAATCCTCAGAAGTAAACACTGTCTCCCCAGTGTCTAAAATATTTTGGAAGTTGCAGAGTTATTGATTTAAAAAGATTGTAATATATGCAGTTAAATATTCCTCCTTTTCAATGTTCTGTCACACACATAGTTTGTCAAAACCTCTGGAATATTCTCAAAAGTAATAAATGTTTATTAAAATGAGCTGGAAATTTACAAATAAAATACATTGGGTTTTGTCTTCAGAATCCAGGGGCTTTTTTCCTGTAGAGAAAGAGATTTTATTTTTCCAAATAGAAAAAGCCCACATGGCCATGTAATAAAATGTTGTTACATTCCATTGAATTTTCATTAATATGTATGTTCATTTCTATTATATTTTAGTTGGTTTATTTAAAATTCCAATGTAAAAGAATTTAATTAAAACACAGTATTCCAGGAGGCTTATTTATATACTTCTTTCTCAATGAAGAAATATCTATGATTTTTATTTTGGTTACTGGTCATGATAAAATTTTTTATTATAAAGGAGATCTCATGAGCCAAAGATGGGTGGAAAAATCTATTCTTCCTGATTGAAAACTTATAACTTAAGCAATGCTCAGTCTCTAAAACTTTTGAAATTATTTATATTTACAACAAAATGTCTCTGGCTTGCTTAAAATTTGAAGGCAGTGCTACTACTTCTACTTTCTCACAAACTTTAGATCACAGCTTGAGTCATGACTGTCCCTCTGTGTGGACATAAAAGTAGCCACCAGTCAAGTCCTAGAAAAGGCAAAAGATAATGAATGCATGAAGCTTACTGTAAGAAAGGTTCACTGACATGAAAAAGCTAGTGTAGCAATTCCTTTCCAAAGT
Organism: Oriolus oriolus; assembly: GCA_013400235.1. Lineage (NCBI taxonomy): Eukaryota > Metazoa > Chordata > Aves > Passeriformes > Corvidae > Oriolus > Oriolus oriolus. The sequence continues at coordinate 665,251 of VXBT01009885.1, read as the reverse complement.
CTTAAATTATCATCTTTGCTTTTAGCTTTTCTAGAGTTCTGTTAACTGTTTTCATTTTACTTCCCTCTCCAAAAGAGAAGGTGAAAAATGAAGGAGGTGGCATTAGTACAGGAACAAGATCCAGAGGAAGGAAAGCATTCTGTGTGAACTTCTTGGCTGAAGGAGACTAATCAAAAAAAAAAAAAAAAAAAAAGAATCAGGAGGGACACAGGGAAATGCTATTTGCAAGTGTTTTAGCCTCCTGAAAATGAGAAATGATAGGGCACACAGCTTCTCTGTAACTCTGATAGTCAGTTGAAGGGTTCATAAATAATGTTAGCTCCCTTTTCAGAACACACTTTTAAAACAAATTTCATTCATGCAACAGTGAATGAAACTGCAAATAATGCTGTTCTTGAAAACTTGTGAACTTGAAATCACAGCTTTCAAGTACTACTCGCTCTAATTTCTTGTAGTGCTTATAATTTGAAAATATTTTCTACATATTTATCTTTTTATTTTCTAAAAGTTAATCAGAAAAGAGAATTAGAAATTTTCTGTGCAGCTAGGAGACAAGATAGGGGAGGCTGAAATACAGATTGTCGTGTTTGATATTAGAACAGGGAAAAGGTCAAACCTTATGATGGGACCACTCTAAACCCACATATATCAGAAAACATGCCCACTGGTGCCAGTTAGCTTGATATTTGCCAAAAAGCTGAGCTCTTCCCAGTGGTGCCCAGTGATAGGACCAGTGCCAATGGGAACAAACAGGAAGTTCCATCTGAATATAAGGAAACACTTTTTTACTGAGTGTGACTGAGCACTGGCACAGGTTGTGGAGTCTCCATCTGAGGAGACATCCAAAAGCCATCTGGACACGGTTCCAGGCAATGAGCTCTAGGTGGGCCTGCCTGAGCATGACAGTTGGACCAGATGACCTCCAATCTCAACCATTCTGTCATTCTGTGGCTTTGAGTGCATTGAACTTAACCCGCTACTTAATTATCTTATATGGATCTTAAATGTCTTAAACAGATCTTAAAATATCCCCATTTAATGTAGAGCTTGCATAGCTTGACAGCAGCCTCTCTTCCAGATCTTACTAGTCACTGTGGGATAACTGTGGGAGCTGAAACACTGGGGGAAAAGGAATTATTGAGGTGAAGCCAGGACATTTGAAGACACAGAGAACAGAGAGGATCACAAACCTCCCTACAGAAGATTTTCCTAAAGGAAATCAGCCACTATACAGACATTTACTACTTTATTTCTTAAGAAGTACAGACTAGCTCCCACACAGATAATCAAAACTTTGTTCCTTTGTTTCACTGGACATAGAGCTATTTAGACTACAAAACTTCTAAAGAGTGGACTCAAATGAAGTTTTGTGCTTGTGTACTTGAGAAAAAGAATTAAATGTGTGTTTCTTTGCCCCATTTGCAAATGGCATGCCCATGTGAAAATGAATCTGAAAACTGAAGTTTGATGGAGAAAAGAAAAATGATTGCTTTGGTTTTACATTTTTTTTCACCTTCCAACCAGAAAACTGAGCTGCTTAGTCATTATCACGGGTAAATATTTTGATAAATCTAACAAGGGAAGAAGATAATCCATGAAGAAATGTTTGGACCATTTTGAAATTGCAATTTTCATATACTCATGAATGCCATAACTAAAAAAGCTATGTGATTAAATTGCATACCTCTAAGTAAACTCAATATGCCAATATAAGGGCAGGGAATATAATTTATAGAGAAGTTGCTGAAGAAAATATTTTTTTTGCCACAATACTGCAAAAGGTGTTCGAAAATTATTTTGTTATGCAACTTAAAGGTTTTCATATAGATTCTTCCTATATCAAAGATACTTTTAAGTCAACAGATGTAGACTGCATTTAGTACCACACTTGTTTCCATTTTAATAATATAAAATAAAAAGCTCAAAGGACCAAAGCAGTTTTCAGCAGACTGGAACACTTTGATTGAGAATATGTTAATTTGGAATCTCTGTGATGTCTGTGTCAGACTAAAGAATTAATGTAATAAAAGTCATATTGTGGGAGACAATGTTGCATGAAGTTAATGGAGAGAAAAAGATGTTAATTCTAAACTGCAAATTTTTTGAATACAAAATAGTTTGTCTGAAATGTGCAATTGCTTACTTAAAAACCTTTTTTCATCAATGTTGATATTCACTATTTTGGTTTTGATTTCTTCATTTTTACATTTGGTTTGACTTTCAACTATTAAAATCTTCATATAAACAGGTTTTGAAAAGTAAGCTTTTGCATAGGACCAGTGAACAACAGAAGACCTTAGGACTCAACGTCCATGATTAGAAACCTGAGGAGAAAGCTGAATAAGTAGTAAGAATATAACATAATAAATATGTAAATATATGTAAATAAATATAATTCCCTAATGTGCACTATTTACCTTGTTTGATTTGGAAGGACAGTGTTCTGCACTGTATGAAATGAGATTGACTTTGCCAGAGATTGCCAGGTTTTGTGTGTTATGATAAGGAATATGAAGAAAAGAGTGAGGTATTCAGATACTTACTACTAGTGTGAATACACATAGTTATTCTAGTTATTCCTAAGCTTGGCCATTTATTTGATGGGATTTTAATTCTAGGAAGGACCTTTTTACTCAAATCATCTAGCTGCTTTTGACTGGCTCACTGACTGCTTCTTTTCTGTGCAAACTGTTACAATTCCTCCTGTGTGCTCCCCATTTTTCTCCAGAATAATTAGCTTTGGAAATAATCTAAACATCAGTCTCAGAAGATCTTCCACTCTATCTCTCCTTCTATTTTATGGGGCTGAATCCTGAAGTTGCATTTAATTTCTTCAACTACAACTAGAAATTTGCCAAGAATACTGCAGCTAAGAACATTCCAGCCTAGGCAAAACATGTCTTACCTTGCATGGGAGCTAGGAAAGTTGGAAATCAAATCAGTAGTTTTTATACATTATGGACATCCATGGCAGTGATGAAAAAATACTGCTTTTTCCCAATGCTTAGAATGCTATTCCCCCCAAAAAAATCTCTTGCTATTATTGGGAAGGCTTAGACATAGCTGATGGTTTCTATTTTGTTGTTGTTTTGTATAAAATTGCTAGTTTTTTACATTTTGAAGGTGGAGAATAAAAATAAGGCAGCAAGTGATATGGGATATAAAAGTGACCGTGTGCATCCATGGGCTCTGATACTTTGGACAGTATCATATTAACACAGAAATCAAGAGTTAGAAAAAAGTCCCTTTAGACAACACAGAAGAGTTTAAATTGTAGTGCTATTTAAAACAGACAATAAAGATTCCTGAGTAAAACTCCATAGGTATGCAGGCTTATGCACTGGACATAGTGCTAATGTCCATGAGCCAGATGTCAGTTGACAAGTACGTCTGGAAACAGATGCAGCATAATTTCATGCATGTAGCTGTGGAGTGAGATTCAGTGTAGTGAAGTATTTGGGCTAATTAATATTATTCCTTGGGCTGGTTAACTAGCTTTGAGGTAGAATTACATTTGACAGAGGTATGTGGCTGTAATTCTGGAATTAGATCACTTGCTGCCTGCTACTTCATGCCTTATGCTGAATGGTGCAAGCAAACCCTGTGCTTCTTGTGTGAAGCAGCTATGCTGTTCTAAACTTCTTTTCAAAAGGATCCTTTTCCGGTAATCTCTGTTTACTTAGATGGTAGGTATGATTTTTCTGTGAAGGAAGTATCCTGGCTTTCTGGAGAAATTTTTCTTCATGTTTATAGGTACTTTTTGTGATCTTTGAAGACCTTTATTAATGAGGACTTTTAATCTGTATTTGGTTTTGTTGTTTGTTTGGTTTTTTTCCTCTCTGTCATTTTGGAATAACTTATAAACATTTTTCTACGACTGAGTGTGAACACTGTTTTGATTTACCTTGAAATTTGTTTACAAATTTTGCATACTAGTCTGTAGGTGAGGCTGGATTAGGCTGTCCTATTTAAAACAAATTACTTGTATTTTGAGACTGATACACATATTGTGCTAAACTATGATGGATATATGATCCATTACTAAGGAAAAATAGTCTAGAAGCTAGCATTTTAACAAGAAGTCAGCACTTAACTAAACTGGCATGAGTCTAGATTAAAAAGAAGAGACCTGGATAAACAGCTTGACACAGGTATGAAGTGATGCAGTTTGAAAGAAATAGAGAGGGTAGCTACATTTGGACAAATGAAGGGACGTGTCCACAACGTGCATGGTAATACAGACCCTTAAGCAACTATGGCCTTAGCTGAATATATTGGACACATCAAAGTGTGGCACTGTACACCTACCAAATTGATCCTGAAAGTATCTCAGCAGGCTATTCTATCTTCACAGAATCATAAAATAATTTAGGTTTGATGGGATATAGAATAATTTAGTTTGGAGTGGGGAACCCTCACTCAGGGCAGAACCAACTTCAAAGCTGAATGTATCTTTGAAGTTACATCAAGTTGTTCAGAGCTTTGGGAGAATTTTACTTTGAGTGGTGTCAACCTAGGGACTTAATTCCTGCGATGTGGATGTAACCTCTGTATGATTGTCTCTGACCTAGGTGCATTAACAGGTGGTCTTTTGCTCAGTCTCTTTTATAACTGTATGCTCTCCTTCCTTCAGGCTTTACTCTGTTTGGGTGAGAGTGAAGACAGTCCAGCTCCTGTTCCTGTGATTTGATAAACAGTATGGGACATTTTGTTTGATATAGAGGTATTTTATTGTTTTTCTTTGTTCTACAGCTCCTACTAGAAATCTGCTCTCTTTACTTTCAATGTCTTCTTTATCCACAGAGTCCTCACTGAAATTCTAGGAACAAGAATATTTAGGTCTCTCTTTTGGACAGAAAGAGCCTCTCAGTTATGATGCGAACAGCATAACGTACTTTAGAGTAAAATAACTATATTACTAAAAAGAGGAGATATGTGAGGTATAAAAACTACCCTAATTCTCTAAATTTTCTATAGATACCCAAAATACAAACCTAAAAACCTTGTGTCATACTGCTGAGTGGGAGGACAGCTGGGCACAGGAACACACTGTGAAGGCTGACTCCAGAATACACTAGTACCTGTTTTTTGAGACACGAGAGGAACTTAAGTATGCCAGAAAAAAAGGGATGATATAGCTTCTTCCCCTTGAAAATTCACCTAGGCTGTAACGAATCCTTTTTCTTCAGAAAAAAAGGTAAGCAAGAAAAAGAGAAAAAGAGAAAAAGAAGAAAAAGAAGTCATTCAACATCAGAGTCTTCTTGAAGAACTTGGAATACTAACAATTCACTATACTGCTTCCATCAGACAAAACTCATTAATATTAGCACTGTGGGGGGCAGGTAAAGGTAAGCATTATAACAGAAAAAAATGGTAGAAATTAGGAAACAAGTCTATAATAATTTTAATAACATTATTTTGATTAAGACTTTCTTTATAGTAGGAATTTCTTTCCTTTTTTCCTTCTTTCCTCTAATAAAGCTGGTCTAGAAGCATTTCTTTAATTAGACTAGTAAGATTTCAGTTAGAACTAAAATAAATTTTTGGCTTTACACTTGACGTGTATTTCATTTCTGCCCTTAAGTTTTTGAGTATAACATATTCAGTAATGATTTTATCCTGCATAGTATACTAAGCTGAAGTAGATGAGACACATGGCAGGGTAGAGTAGGTAGAGAGACTTTTACAGTGCAGGCATCAGTACTGATCTTTAAGAAACAGGGCCCTTATGAAGAGGAACTGGAATAAAATAACACTTTCATCAATTTCAACAGTTTTAAATAGATGTCTCTCCTTTAAGTGCTAATGCAAGATACTTTTTGGCTTCTGTTTGACTTGTTGGCGGAGAAGGTGGTGTCATGTTTTTCCTCCCTGCATGTCAGTCTGGTCCCAGCTAAGAAGAACAGAAGGGCCTTTTGGAAAGGATTTTTAAATAAGCACATCGAAACATATATGTTTGCCAAGAATTAGAAGTGCTTAGAGGGAATAGATGAGACAAAGGAAGAGCTTACTACCTCATTTATAATAGTTGCACTTTACACTTATGTGCTGATTACACAGCTATAGAACATCTTTAGAGACAAATATGAATGTATGGTTGTGTCTGTGATGATGAAAGCTGTGGGGGCTATATGCTACTTATAAATGACAAGTGAAACAACAGATCAGAGAAGGTCAGCCACTCACAATTCTAAAAGATTCTTTGTTCGTTCTGTGGCACACTTCCGCTCTGGGAAAGAAAAATCTATTTCTTCCCTCTTCTGACATTTTATATTTTTTGGGGGGTGGGGGGGGAGGTAGGTACAGGGTGAGTGAGAATTATTAAAATTTAAGCTCTTTCTCTGGTTAATTTTTTGAGGAATACATTGAGTGCTGGTAGCTTGGTGTGCAGCTGCAGAGCAAGCTGCAGGTTGAGCTCTGGGTGGAAGCCTGAGGCAAGAGGCCGAGAACATAACAAAGGGCACAGGGACTTGTGACACCTGGCCATGGAACTGAACACTCAGAGACGTGCCAGGAGCCAAGGACTTAGCTAGAAGACCCCAGACTATCACACTTTTAGACTGTGAGGGTATAAAAGCCCAGGGTTTCCTTTGTTTGGGGACACTCCTTGGAGGCACCTGGTTTGAGCTGTTATGCTGTTCTTGCACCATGACTAAATTCATTTAAGGATCCAGACGTCTGAGACACTGCTGCGGTAGACCTCAGGCTGAGCTGGTAAGGAAGCTTTGTCTGGTTGTGTGTGGGTGGTATGTGTAGGAGTCAAGTGGAGCCGCTGTTAGCTCATTGGAGCCACCTGCTGAAAAGGGACCTCAGTCCCAGCTCAGGTGGTAGAAGTGTGACTGTCAGAGTGGCTCCTGGATAGTCAGACAGGAAAGTTTATTAACAAATTGATCCTGGAATCCTGGCCATAGTGAGAAAAAGCTTATTAATGGCTCCTATGGACTGCTCAGTGCATCTGACTGTTAGCTCTTTTCATATAATTTTTCTTTATTTTCCTGCCAGTAATGGGTTAGGTAGGGGCAAATACCAGACATATGTATTTCTTCCTAGTTGAGCTCAATGGTGTATTTCTTCCAGGCAAGAATCCACTCTCCAATTTATCATCTTTAAAGCTGTCCCTAGCTTTACTGACATTTTGTACTTGCTGTAGCTGGAGGAGTCCAAAGTTGCCTATATGGAGTTCAAAGTAGGTCAGAATGTGAAGATATGATGTACAGGCGGGTTGTCTTTTTTTTGTTGTTGTGTTGCTGGTTCAATTTCTCTTTTTTTGTATGGAGTTGGAAAAATGAAAGTGGCTCTTCAGAGATCAGAAATTTTGTCATTTTACCTTGTTGCCCACACACAAAACGCAATACAATGGAGTAGAAAAGCAAAGAAGCGGATAAACAATAAATGAGTGGGTAGAAGAGGATAAAACATGTAATGGGGAGTGGGGGATAGAAATCTGAAGGAGAAAATTATGTGTGGTGAACTATTTTCGCAGCTAAAATAGCCTTTTAGACAAAGTGAAATGATATTTAAAGTAATGAGAAATGTGGAAAAAATAATGAAAGAATGAACCCTGCACAAGACAGCCACAAGAATCACACCATTTGCCTGAAGCATTGTTCAAACCCTTTTTGAACTCTGTCAGGCTTGGTGCTGTGACCACTTCCCTGAGGAGTCTGTTCCAGTGTCCAACCACCCCCTGGGTGGAAAACCTTTCCTTAATATCCAGCCTAAACCTCCTCTGACACAGCTTTATACCATTCCCTCAGGTCCTGTCACTAGGCACAAGAGACAAGAGAGCAGAGTCTCCTCTCTGCTTTCCCTTGAGAGGAAACTGAAGAGTGCAATGAGGTTTCCCATCAGCCTCTTCTTATCCAGGCTGAACAAACCAAGTGACCTCAACCACTCCTCATATGGCTTCCCCTCAAGGCCTGTCGTCATCTTCATAGCCCTCCTTTAGACACTCTGTAAGAGATTTATATCTTTCTTATATTGTCGTGCCCAAAACAGCCCACAGGACTCGAGGTGAGGCCGCCCCAGTGCAGAGCAGAGTGGGACAATCCCCTCCCTTGCCCAGCTGGTGATGCTGTGCCTGATGCACCCCAGGACACAGTTGACTCTTGGCTGCCAGGGCACTGCTGACTCATATTCAAATTGCCATCAACCAGGACCCCCAGGTGACTTTCCACTGCATTTATTTCCATCTTATTATTCCCTAGTCCTTGTCCCAGATGCAGAATCTGGCACTTTGTTTTGTTAAACATCATACAACTGGTGATTGCCCAGCCCTCTAATTAGTCAAATCTCTTTGTGGGGCATCTCTACCTCTGAGGAAATCAGCAGCTCTTCGCAAATTGGTATCATCAGCAAACTTAATAACCCTTCCAAGTCATTTATGAAGATGTTGAAGAGCACAAGGCCTAAGATGAAGCTGCGCAGAACACCACTAGTGTCAGGTCACCAGTCTTATGTCACTCCATTCACTATAATCCTTTGTACCCAACTCGTGAGCCAGTTGCTCACCCATCCCATGATGTGTTTACCCAGCTGTGTACTGGACATTTTATCCAGAAGGATACTTGAGAGACAGTATCAAAAGCTTTACTGAAATGCAGAAAGATTATGTCAATTGGCTTCCCTTGATCAACTAGGTGGGCTACCTAGTCATAAAAAGGAATTAGGTTTGACAAGCATAACTTTCCTGTCATGAAGCCATGCTGGCTGTAACCAATGACTGTGTTGTCCTTCAGGTGTTTTTCAATACCTCCTAGAATAATCTTCTCTGTAACTTTACCAGGCACTGAAGTGAGATTGAGAAGCCTGCAAATTCCAGAGTCATCTTTCTTGCCATTCTTGAAAACTGGGACAATGGCAGCTAGCTTCCTGTTAACTAGGACCTCTGCAGATTCCCAAGACTGCTCAGAAATCATCGAGAGAGGCTTTGCAATGAGATCATCTAGTTCTTTTAGTATTCTTGGGTGAACCTGATCAGACTCCATACATTTTTAGGGATCCAGCTGGAGCAGCAGATCCATCACAACTTCAGGGTCAGCTGGGAGTTTATCATTCTGACAGCCACAGTCCTCCAGCTTAGAGCACTGTCATCAGCGTTGAAGACAGAGGCAAAGAATGCATTAAACAACTCTGCCTTGTCTGTGTTCCTGTCTGTGAGGTGACCATCCTGATCCTGGCACAGGCCAATGTTATTTCTGCACTGCCTTTTGCTATTAACTTATTTTAAATAAGCTTTTTTTATTGTCCCCCACAGTTCTGGCCAACTTCAACTCCAGTTGAGCTCTGGCCGCACGAATTTTCTCCCTACAGTGGCAAGCAGCATCTCTGTATTCTTCCCATGTCACCTGACCATGCTTTCACTGGGCATACACCTTCTTTTTCGCCTTATCTCAAAAGGAACATCCCTGCTGAGACAAGCTGGTCTTCTGCCTCAGTTACTTGACTTCTGACATTTAGGAATTGCCTGCTCCTGTGCTTTATGAGGTGGTGCTTAAAACATGACCAGCACTTGAGGACCCCAGCACATTGAAATGCATTTTACCGGGGAAGCTTGCTCACTAGCTCCCTGAGCTGTCTGGTCTGCTCTCCTCATATTCAGGGTTGAAGTTTTGCTGGCACTTTTCCTCCTGTTAACAGAGTTTTTAATCCTGACTGCTTTGTTGTTGCTGTAGCCAAGATGGCCACCAGTTCACCTGTGAGACCCTCTCTGTTACCATGCAATAAATCAAAGAGGACATCTTTCCTAGTCAACTTGCTTACTATCTGTACCCTGAAGCTGTCATGCAGGTCTTTTAGGAATCATCTGGATCTGTTTGTTCTGGCTGTGTGTTGTTCCCAGTTACCATCCAGCAAGTTGAAGTCCCCTATAAGGACAAGGGCAGTTGATTTGGAAATGTCCCTTTGTTCCTTGAATAATTTATCAGTGTCTTTGTCCTGGCTAGGTAGTCCATAGTAAACTCCCACAATGACATCTGCATTGTTTGTCCCCTAGTCCTTACCCAAAGGCTCTCAACCATGCCATTACCAACTGTAAGCAACATTCCAATCCCTCTGTGGCATATAACACCAACTCCTGGCCTTGCCTGCCCTGTCTAACCATCCTGCAGAGGTTGTAACTGTCCAACATGACACTTCAGTCACAGGACTCATTCCATCAGATTTAATACACACCAATGAATTCAAATCTCTGGGACTGGTATAAAGCTTTGAGGTGTATCAAAGAGTAGCTGTGCATCCTGAAGAACATTCTACTGCAAAATGAAACCAAATAATTTTCTCTCCCCCTTGCTGACACACTCAGGTGTTGATTTTCCTTTCAGTGTGAATGCTTCTCTGAGACCTGCAACAGTGATTCCCTGCATGCTCAGAATTGAGGCACGGCCTAGGCGTTGCATAGCTTCTGGTTAAGAGTTTCTGGAGCTCAGAAAAAGGCAGAACAGTATGTTTCTTCTAAAGGACACATTTCACAGATACAATCAGAGCCTGCTGAGCAGATGGTGCTTAACATGTGCTTTCAGGAAATCCGTGCTTAGGAGTAGCGGTCTGTGATATAGGACTGAATGTCAGCTAGAAACAAGTGCATTAGGTAAGTTCCAAGAGCCTATATTTAGTTTTATCTGAAATGAAAGAACTTTTATCTAAAAAAACAATCAGTTTCTGCCCTCTGAGACTGTTCCACAGTGTGAACCAAACTGTGGTAGGTAAATAAATTTTGAAGCTTTGTTTCAAAAATGCAAGAGCTGAATTAAAATTTTGATGTAAAGGCAACTGCACTCTCCAAGTAATCATTTCTAATGATCAGTCTTTCATTCTGAGCACAAATTCTAGGTTTTAGATCCCAAATGCCCTTGCAGTCCCGCATTGAGAACCTACATTCCCGTAGGAGGATCAGAGGGAGATTGGATTTTACAGATGTGCTTAGTATTTCGTGAGTGAGCTATGAGAAACTTCCCATTCAAATCCTTTAATTGTTTTTCCACAGCAAATGTTTTAAATGAATCTAGAAAACTAGCACTGCAATTTTATTTCTTTTTGAGATCCACTACAGAAAAAAAATTTTACATCACCTAACTTGCAGACTCTTAAAACCTTTTCTTGGATCACACCCTCAGCGGAAAAAAGGTCATGCATCTCATACTTACTGGTAAAATGGTGAAAAATAAGAAATCTCCTGCAGTTCTGACATTAAGTTGTATAAGACTATGTTACTTCCAAATATGTTTGCAGTAGTTTTTTGTATTGAACAACACAATCATTCCATTAAGCGTGGGCACATACATTGAAGTAAACATCAAAACTCTCACCCATTTCAGTGGGCTTCCATTCAGAACCGATGTTACTTAATGCTATTATTTGTACATTGGAAAAAAATCCCTAGAGATTAAGACTGTTCTGGTAACAGCTTTGTACCTAAGAGTCTACACTCTAAATAGGAAAGACAAAAAATAGAAGGTACAAAGAGTTAAGAAAGATTTGTAAAATATTGTAGCAAGTTAATGGCAAAGCAAGAAATAGAAAACATAGATTCTGAGTCTTAAAGCCTTTATCCTATTCACTAGAGAAATGGCATCAGTGAATAGTTTGTTGCACGGGTGGAGGAGGGTGAACAAAGCAGTGTAGATTAAAAGATGACTTCCTTTAGCTGAAGGATGTTCTCTTGAATAGCCTGATTTAATGAAGCAGCACTAGTACCAATGAATTTATGAAATCTGTGACAAGATTAAGATGATCTGGATTAAGATTATAAACTATATGGAATAGAGTGAATCAAAATACCATAAGAATTCTAACATGTCATGCTGCAGCATGTCTGTTACATTATTTAGAAAGACATTAAAGGAGAAAAAAAGATTTTTAAAGGATAAGAGTGAATATTATACAAATTATGAGCTTACAGGCCCCCACACCCATGCTCCCTCCAAACAACAAAAATACAGAAAATTGGAGCTTGCTACTGAATCACAGTGTTTGAATCTCAGTGCATCAGTTCAGATAGATTTATAGCAAGTTAATCACGTGAATCATTCTCTGACTTTCAAAGAGATGCAGCTGCCAACCTGTAAGATAACTCTGACCCCAGACATTCAGACACTGCTATGCAAAAATTCCTAACCCTGGAGACACGCAGTAGAAATGCAATGTCTTCTCTAATTACAACAGAAAGGTCAAACTCACATCTGTTTACTTTCACACTTTGCCAGACCTGATAACCAGAATTAGTTCTATTGGTTTCTCTACTGAAGTGTTTTCCTTGACAATCCTGGCAGTTGAAGGTGCTGCCTTTGTCTGGCTCTAACTATATTTAGCTAACATCTCCTTCCTTTATGCATTTATTTCCTTGTTTTCTTAGAATTGGACTTCAACTTCTCACTCTGTATCTCTGTACTCAGGTCTTGCAAACATCTAAGGTTCTGACTCAGTAGTTAGCATGGCTAGCTATGGCAGTCACAGCATAGTTTTGTGAGAGCTGAGAACATAACTGTTAGAAAAGCATAACAGAATCTAATAATAAGACAAGGGATGGATGTCACAACGGAGTTCTCTGATATTCCTGGCTATTTTTAAATTGGACACTGTCTAAGAAGGCAGATGGATAGGAAATGGTGTTCTGCTCTGTTCTGTGAAAAAACATAGTTCTTCACCGCCGTACAGGTCATACCATAATTTGCTCACAAAATCTAAATGTTTTGCTATATATACTTTTATTAATATATTATCTATACTTTTTTCCTGGGCTATTCATAAAGACCACTAGAGTGATCCCTTCTTTCAGGAATTCTAATGAAACTGTAGGCATTCTGGGAGCATATCTCACAAGAAAATTGAGGCATCTGCAGGTTTGTGACTGTTCCTCAGTTAAGGAAAATTGAAAATCATGTGCAAAAGGACAATTCTTTTATTTTTATAAAAAACATACCATGTTTGTATAGGGACTATACTATATGTTAGAATGCTAATTACATGCTGCTGCCAAGCAATTAAGATATTTCTTGGTCTGGACTCGCATCTTTATAGAAAATATTTTAGTTCCATCACAGGGTAATATCTGCCTTGGCTATGCCTCATTTTGTGGTGATGATGTAAGAAAGTACAGTAGAAGTATGGGATCCCCTCCTGCAGTTATAGGAAAATTGTCTCCTTAATGAGAACAATCTGTTTGCACAGAACAAAGTGTCAGTGATTCTACTAACACAAAAACAAGCACATACATTCTTAAATATCCATGGACCAATATTATTGGATTTATGAATTATTTTACTTAAATCAAAAGAAGTTAGAAAAATACATTGTGGATTGCAACAACAGAATGTTTAAAAGTCACAGTGCTTGCTTATAGATACAGGTCTGTAAAGGATTTCTAGGTGTTGTCATGTTATACATGACTGTCTGTAAACATTTTAGAGAACACCTGTTATGAATTGTGACTAGTTAACACAGATCTTCAAAAATTGAGAGCATTTTTTTTCCATAATCCTCTAAATTATGATTACTTGAAAACTGAGTAAGTGGTCACTGTTATGAATATTCATGAAGTTGCATGGTGTTTTACTTGTAGATACAGTGCAAGTATTTACCTGTACAACTGACTTACACAATATATTAGAGAAAAAGCTTTTTCCAGAAATGGTTTATGTTCAGATGAGAAAGGCAATTGTTGAGAAGGAACTCACATATCATAATCTTAAGACATTTCACACAGGAAAAAACATATAAGTGAAAATCCTAGTTTATCTCACAAGCCGTACTGCCTGCCAACGCAATCTCAAAATGGCTGTATACAGTGAGTGAGAATTCACTCTGGAACCCCTATTTCTTGTGTTCATTCGGAAGCTAAGTCATCAAGTGATTCCAAACATTTAAACTTTCTTGAGACACAAGTGACATCACTGGAGTCAGTATGTATATTCTACACATATAAATACACCTTCATCTCTTCAAGGAGACAGTCAGTAAGATTTCCTGTGAGACTGTCCTCAGGAACAAGGGAGTAGAACAAAGCTGGCAGATCTTTAAGGAATTCCATAGAGTACAAGAGCTGGCAATCCCCAGGAGCAAAATTCAGGCAAGGAAGTTAAGAGACTGGTATGTGTGAGTATGGACCTGCTGGTCAAACTAAAAGGAAAGAAGCAAATGCGCAAAGTGCATTCCACAAGTGGAAACAAGGACAGGTGACCTGGGAAGTGTATAGAGAAGTTTGGTTATATAGTAGTGGGGAAAGGAAGGCCACTTTGGAACTGAACTTGGCAAAGGATGCAAAGAATAACAAGGGCTTTTACAGGTACATTAGTCAAAGAAGGTGTACCTGCCCGCTCCTCGTCATGAGATCTGTTTGCTGCAATAAGAAAAGCTAGAATACCATTTGTACAGAGTAGGTTCTTTCACTACAATCGTTAAAACCAACCTCAGATGGTAAAACAGATGTGGTCTGCTTGTCCTTTCTGTTTGTTCACCTGGATTTGCAAGGGGTAGTGAGCCCTGGAAGCAGGAGTTCTATTGTAGGACTTGCTTTCAGAGCCAGAAATAAAAAAGTCCTGGTCTGTTTCATTTACCAAAACATAAAACACAGCATGACATCTTGCATATGATCTTTCTAGCATATCAGTTCCAGTGGCTAGTATTAGGAAAAGGTGAAGCAATACATTCTCTTGACCTTATTCAAAAGCTTTCTCTAGACTGTATAGGTTTAGATGAAGGAAGGAAGCAATAGAGACATTGGTCATTAATGAGCCACCACAAATTCATGGTGGTTTGCATCAGGCTGTGTACAGCACTTGGAATGCAGAAGTCAAGCTGCAGCAAAGCCTGATGGTGAGGGCACCAGACTGAAAATGTTTTGTAAATTTCATGGAATAAGGAAACACTGCTTTGGTGCACAGCCAAGAATTTGTTGAAAATGGGGGTGGGCAGTGGGGTACTAGTCCTTGGGAAGGGTGAGGGGTAGTTCCAGGGAGGGCTGGGCAGGCATACTCAGGGTTGGCAGAGTCCTCAGGCCCATGACATTTCTTCATGGAAAAGGGCCTGGGAGGATAGCAACAAGTGATCAACACCCGTGATCTCACCTCTTCAGCAGGATGAATATGTTGCTGAAGGGAATTATTAAATTCTCTTTACACTTAAGTCTGCCAGGTCTATTTTTGTACATTTTCTAATACTGTCAGCTTCCTTGCTCTTTGTTAATTAAACTAACAATATAGTAATTGAATATGCTATATCCAAGTTTTGCTGTATACATTGAATTTTTTCTATATAGAACTGGTTCTTTTTTCTCCCTGTCTTTGTGATCAGCTTCAGTTACTTACCAGTTTTTGCATCCCTTTAATGACCAGTTGCTGACCACTGGTAATTGGTTTTTTCATCCCTGATGACTCCCTTATATTTCTTCAGCTTCACTTTCAGACTGTTTAGATCAGAGTCCTCTGATCCCATTTTACAATTGTACTTGTTAACAGGTGTTAACTTGCTAGTGACTGTTTTTCTTCAACAGCCTTTGAACTGTGGTTTTCTTTGAAACATAACTAATTTTTTATTAGCACAGTGTAGTGATGCACATCCTTATCTTAGGGTCATTGATTGTTCACTTCACAAAATAATAACTCATTAGAAAATATGTATAGATTTAATGCCCTAATAACTACGTGTTATTAACATCTATTTTTAATAGCAGTATCACTGGTGTGTTATTCAGTGTGTTTTACAATAGGAGAATAATGATGGTTATATATTTTCTTTTTAAATCTAACTTAAACTTTAATTTCTGATTGGGAAAAAAAGAACAGTTCACCATAAATACTGCTGAGAATAATGAATTTGACTAGATCTATGGATTATTTTAAACAGGGCAAGCAATATTCTCTAGACCACTTTAGAGAACATCTGCTATTGAAGAAGAAGTGGTCTTGTTTCTATTATACCCCTGCTTGCCAGGATTTCTCATATTTAAGTCCATACTACTTTCCAGAATGACAAGTATCTTGAGAAAAATGATAGTCATATTTAGCAAGGATGTTCTGCAATATCCATTGATGTCACTAGAAAGGCTATCCCTGGGCATTGGACCAGTCACAGACCTCATTGTGTATATACTGCAAAGGTTGAAAGAAAGAAAGCAAAGTAGAATAAACAGATAAGGAAAAAGAGAAGAATAAGTACAGGTGGTGCATAGACAACTAGGGTTCAAGTTTACACTGTTTGGCTCAGAAAACATTTAATTCAGATTGAAACAACTCCAGCAGAAGAGAGTGAGCCAGAAGAAAAATTACCCTAGAGCACATAAGTGACTGGATGATGTGAAAATTTGTCAGCCTGAATATATTTCCTTGCAGCAAGATGATGAAAACTACTCTTGTAGTTGCAGAATGAATAGAATCTTACAGCATGTAAGGAAGAATATTATGTGAAGCAACATTATTTTTTAAAAAGCCTCTCTGCTAAAATTATGAACAAAAATGAATGCTAAATTGTGCTGGGGTCCCCATGCAATTCCATGCACATCACATAAAAATCAAATAAGTCATCATGAATAATGTTAGTACTGAACAAGGAGCAACAAAATAATTTTAAATAATAATTAGCCTGATGCTGTAGCAATCTCCTTTAGCATTTTGTTAAATTGAGTAGTAAGTTTATACTCCATTTGTCAAGTGCACATTACAAACTAAGAATATTATTGTCTTCTCGAATACAGATATTAATGTAGCCTGACTTAGCCTGTACACAGCACAGCACAGATAGTACTAGGCTGTACCTCTACTCTTAGTACCTTAAATTTTTTGCTAATTTTTTGTAAAGGGCAGGTAAGTTACTTTCGCTACTGCCAGGATCTGCGAAGGTAATGAGGAAGTGTAGCATTAAACTAATATAATATCATCTGAAAATTGTAAGGGGACATTTCAGTGACAGCAAGGCACCTAACTTCAAAGCTCCTAGTTTGAATCAGTTCATTTTTTCATTGACATAGAGATTAATCCAACATGCCTGCTTGCACTTGGTGAAACCTCATTTGTTGTAGAAGGAATTCACTTTCTGCTGAGCCTAGCAAAGTAGGCAAAAATGTCCTTTAAACTAGTTCTTTTTTCTTTCACGTGTACCCCTGGAAACTCTTAACTTCACTTTTTTTTTTTTTTTTTTTTGTGTTACTGTTCCTGTTTCTAAGTATTTATTTTTACAATTCAGAACTACTATAAGTGGATAGCCCTTTGTTCTTTATAAAGTGCCTTTTTTGGGGGGCTGCACATCGCTGAGAGACACCATGGTTGTTATAAAATTTACATGTAATAGCTTTGAGGTTTAGAGGCAATAAGAGAGCTAGGGAGCTTCAGGTCAGAGCTGAGAGTAAATTCATTAATTCCTTTTTTAACTGGAAGTACATAAAAAATTAATGAATTGGGCTTCCTGAGCTCAGTTTGCTACATATATTGCAGTAAACAATTTTTTTTTCTCAAGGATTACTTGCGGCTTTACATATTTAATCTGTAGACAAAAATGTGGAGAGAAAAAAATAAAGAATAACATTAAGGGAATAACTTATCTCACATATATTGTGTTATGTGTCACAATTGCTGCTGTCCTAGAAAGAGATCTTCCTAATACCCTAACACTGCAGTCAATACAAATATGGATAACAACAACTATACTCACATATACACATATAGGGGATATCATCAGAGGAGGCACTGAAGTCTACCCCAGTGTCACGGTCTGACATAAATTAACGCTGGAATACAGCTACACAGAGCGCATCCCACAGTGGCATTTTGGGGGTAGGTTCATAGAATGTCTTCAGTTAATTACCCACTCTTTAATCTCCTCCAAGGCAATCCTATATACATATATGAGTACTAGCTGCTGTGGCACGCACAGCGGTGTCTTAGGAGGAGGTCAGCCAATACACATGTATTAGGTCTATGCTGTTTTCATAACACAATGCAAAGATACACAAGTGATTTGACAAGTAATATAGGCACATTCATGAGGTGCTAGAGCCAAGCCTTATTAACTTCAGGGTGACATTTTGCTGTGTTAATTAATTGGCTTAACTTACTGCCAGTTTAGTGACTTTTACACCTTGGTCCACTGAAGAATGTCGACATAACCAAAGGGAAGATGGAAAAATATGATAAAAGTTGTACTGAACACAAACAATTATTTAAATAATTAATTAGAGATTCTCAAACACTGAGTTAGTGCATTTCAGTCCTATAGTTCTAGAGTAAATATAGCCAGAATTGTGTTATGTGTTTAATGGTACTATGCAGTGGAAAATCTACTAAAATGAAAAGTTGACTTCAAGCCATTTGACCAACAATGAAGGGGAAAATCTTATCAGTGCAGGTAAAAAAAAGAAATCCTCAAATTTTGAAAGAATTTATTATTTCTGCTTTTTAACAATTGTTCCATCCTGGTCTCTAGTCTTTTAGTGGTAGTAGTAAATAAGGTTCCATAATAGGGATTAATACAGATGGCCAGAGGTCCTCTTTGAAAGACATAGGTGATCTTATACAAGGAAAGCCATGGTCCCACTATTTTTGAAGAATAAGTGTGAACCCAAGTCAGTAGTTCCTTCAAACCCATGTAATAGCCATATTGTCTGGGGGAAAAAAATCTAATGTAGATTCCAGAGTGGGCCAAGAGACCTACAACACAATCTGAATCTGGTCATCCTTAAGAATAAATGTTACATATTAAGCACAATCAAGAAATAAGAACTGGAAATGGGCAACTGGAAAATGTAAGGCCACTCATTGACAGCAGTAATACAGATAACATTTTCTTCTGTCAGTGTCTGAATAAGACAAAAAAATATTTCTGAAAGAAATATGTGCATGAGAGAGAAGAAATGTGGGAATTTAATCTTATCCCTGCAAATTTTAATAGATTAGATGTAAGCACAGTCTTTCATTAGTTTAGGACGATACGGTTTTGTTATTTGTTGTCCATTTGAAGAATGTATATCTGAGACAAATTTAGTGCCAGGTGTAGTATCTTTTGGCTTTTAAATAGAATCTTAATGTGTGCTGGTTTTTTTCTGGCAGAGTTAAACTTACTCGTAGTAGCTAATACATTAGATTTGTGATGAAAACAGTGTTGATAACACAGGGATATTTTTGTTATTCTTGCACAGTGCTGACACAGATTCAAGGCCTCTTCTGCCCCATCAGTGAGGAGGCTGTGAGTCCACAAGAAGTTGGGAGGTGACACAGCTAAAACAGCTGACCCTAAATGATCAAAGGGCTATTCCATACCATATGGAATCATGAACAGCATATTCAGTCTTCACTGCATCTCAAATACTCTGCTGCACCTCAAGTACTGTATCCAGTTCTGGGCCCCTCACTACAATAAAGATATTGAGGTGCTGGAGTAAATCCAAAGAAGGGCGATTAATCTGGTGAAGGGTCTGGAGCTCAAGTCTGAAGCAGTTTGCCTGGAAGGTCATTAAAGACCAGCACCTTGTAGGAGCAGGACTTTGACATCTAGAAGAACCCTTTGATTTCTCTATTTCTGCATTCCTAAATTTTAACCATCAGACTTAATGGATTTAGTGAGATTCCCATTTAGAGAGGGAGTAATTTTAAGTTCTGATACACAGAAATTTCTGTCTTCAATAAGTGATGTTGCTGTGTCATACAATAAATATGTAGTATTGCACTATCATATTATTTTCTGAATTCTCTTAATGGGGAGTATTTTGAATTTTCATTCCAGGAACAAGTAAACTTCCAATCATGGCTGACAGTCAATGAAGACAGAAACTGTCTAAATACAAATTCATAGTCCAAGCTTGAAGAAATCACTCTCCTTATCAGGTTATTCAGAAGAAAAATAATAATGATTTATAAAACAGTGAAAATTTGCAACTTCCTTCATCAGTTTGCTTTAAAATATGCTTTCATTTGTTCATATTTTGAGGTTTGGACTTTGATGTAATGAAACAAGTTTTTCTTCAGCTTAGCAAATGAAGCATAAAAAAATAAAAAATCAATATCTTGCCATTTCCACAATTGCTGAGATAGACTCTTTGAAATGTCATGCTTCTTTCAAAATCCAGCCATTCTATTCCTGATCATTCTTGATTTTCACTATAGCTAGCTAATGACTTTCTCCTATTTCCATCACCAGAAAAAGAAAACTCACTGACTTCAAATCAAGCAAAATATACCATAAAAATATGCAGAGGATAGTAGAAAAAAAATTTAATTCATGAGGTTTTTTTTCTGTATTTGAAGTACACTAAATAATTCTCCTGTGAATTTTCTTTATACTGCTATTTTGCATCTTGCAAATCAAGTCGACAAAGAAATTTTTGAAAAATAAAAAATAGGAGATCCCAGACCTACAGAATGAGATTTTCAAAAGGATTCAATAGTGCTAACTCTGGTCTTACTGAAGTCAAAGCAAATTCACTATTGGTCTTAGTAGAAAAACATTAAAGACTTTTAGACACTCCTATGATACTTGTGCAATTATAATTTGGACACAGTGGTATCACACAGGAAATATGCTCAGCTTAAGTTATCTTAGGCCTGTAGCCTATTATAATTTAGATATGTACTGAGTTTTTCCAAACAAAATTATTTTCTTTTTCTTTATATAGTTCATAGACTTAGTAATTCTTCACTAGGTGTTGTTTACTACTGAAAAAATCAACACAATCTTTTAGTCATTAGAAACCTCATCCTGTCAGATTTTGCATAACTTAACCATCTAAAAATATCTATGACCACTGGGATTCTTAAGTGTCTTGCAAAATTGAGTCCAAAGACTTCACAAAAAAGTTTCTCAAATAAATTAAGAGGCTCAAAAAACACTGAAGAAATTAAGAAATCCTCTCTAGCCACATTTCCTTGCATTATTTTGTATCCTACCTCTAACTCACAAAATTTTCAGTGACAGAATTGAACAATAACAATTTCTTATACAGCCTTTAAACCTTCTTATTGTAGATTAAGCAAAGTTGTGAATAATTTTTGTTGTTTGCTTAGCGTATCTAAAGCACATCACTTAATATTCAAATACATACAGAAGCAGCAGCTTTTGAAAGAAATTCAATTCAATTTGTTTGGAAGCCACTACATCATTAAATGTTCCTGCAAAGCCAAAGTTTGCCAATTATTCTTGAAGCTGTCATGGAGGACTAGGTGGCTGGTAATGGCAGACCTCTGTTAATAAGGAAGAAATCATTTTTAGTTAAATAGAATTCTCATTAGAAGTTTTTTTTTTAAAAAACTAATAAAGACAGATGTAAGAGGAAACATCCAATACAAAATTGCTCGTAACAACTATCTTTCAGTCTTATATATTTCCCTGACTCTATCTGCTTCATTAATGTCTTCTGTTACTTTTCTTTTCTAAGTTCTATACTTTGAAAATAATTCATTGAATGAATATATGTCATTGTCACTATTCTATCATATTAAAGTTTAGATGTTCCAGCTGAGATTAAGGACCTGTTGTACCCTAGCGCCTGTTGTGCAGATATGTAAGGGAACCCCTGCACAGCTTCTGTAATGTAAACTGAAGACAAAGGAAAAATAGAAGCTGATTCCTCCCTCTTAAAAATTAAGAACAAAAATCAATGGCTTTCTAAATGTCATACATGAGGGTTTTTGCAGAAATGCAAGTAGATTATAATCTTCTGAGGAAAGTTGATCAAAATCAACTGAAGCACGCACATATCTAATACTAGATATGTACTGACATTTCATTATGTGACACTACTTCTATATATACAGTTTTTCTTAATTGTAATATATTTTAAACAAAGTGTTATATATAAAAATATTTTTTGTCTCCCATCATGAAACTTACAAAAATATTAATTTCACTGAACATCAGTTCAAGGTCTGTAGTTACAAAATCTTTTCAGAATCATGAATCTTTTAAAGCCATCTGAGGACTACCAGTTTTTGTGACTGTACAACTTCACTAGAAGAAGGAGACATATGCCACACATCCAAACAGCCCTGGGTGGCTAGGAGTGCTGACTTTTGGGTTCTAAAAATTACTTAAATTACTTAGTTTTCCCAAAGAAGACCTGACCGTCCAAGAATTATGGACCCTGGAGTTCTGGAAAGTCCCAAGGGACATGAAAACGAGAAAACTCAAATAATGGGGGCTTCTTTTTTTTTCTCTAACCACAAGAAAGCATTTCATTTTATATACTCTCACTCACTCCCTTTGACATTACAACAGATAATTTGAGAATGAAAATAAGACTATGGCATTTTTTAACCTTTCTCTAGAATATGTTACTAGCATACAACTGGATTAGCATACGATCACATCTGATGTTCAATTGCTAAAAATATTACAGTCCTGGCTTGATCAAATTATTATTCAATCAGTTTCTCAAGAGTGGAATGTATCAGTGCAAGTAAGGCTAGTAAAATAAAATATGTGCTTTAATTTTCATCTCTTACCATGTCTCAACAGAGAGATAAGATCCTTTGAGCTTTCTAAGTTGGCTGGATCCATACTCCTTGAAGCATGAAAGACATATATCTGGGTTAGTGTAGTGCTGTGAACAGTTTATCTACATCTAGAAGCAGGACATGAACAATTCACACAATATTAAGAGAAATGGCCTATTGGCTTGACCATACAAGAGCAGCTATTTAGCTTCCTACAAAAAATCTGCTCATATCATGCAGACTCAGAATATGGGCAGAAAAATATGAATGTGTTTAAACCCTACCCTGTAATTATGCATTTTTATGTTCTGTAATCTTGAAGGATGCTTTGTAGCTCACAGAAAATATTTATTTTCTTCTTCTTTATAATATAATAACTTGCTTTTTCTCCTTACATTTATTGAAAGCTTGTCCAGTTTCAAGGTGAGGAAGAGCAGAAAATAGTTCTATGAATTTCTTCCTACTTGTCTTTCCTGAATGGCCCATCCACTATGGGGGAAAAGGTTTTAGATATTCTGTACTTCATGATCAGAACAGTAAAGCTGCAGAAATGATCTATGAAGGACAATAGACAGACAACAAATGAAGGACAATAGGCAGAAGACAAATGCATTCAAATGAAATTTTGGAAAACAGTGCCTCAATTCAAAACATAGATCTTGAAAACTTCTGTCTCCAGGGGACACCTGGGTATTCTGCATGCCCTTAGATGTTGTGGGAAGGTGAAATTTCTGCATCAAATTCTCATAGCACCTTAAGCTCCTGTTTTGAATTTGGCTACAAGTGCTTCAGTCCTGTCCTAGGCTATTCAGCTTGGGATGTAGTAATACCCAAACCTGATCAGATTGCAGGATTTTCCCAGAGGAGTTCGGATAAGGGAAGAAGGTGTGAACCAGCTTCCACCCTCTAGCTATGGCGGTTCCACTGATGTGAGAGCATAAACTGTAGGAGTCATTATGAGTGTAATAATCTTCCTTGCCTAGGAAACACAACTCTCCCTCTTTTGATGTTCCTCATCAGATAGAATTTCTCATAAATAAAGCAGTAATGCCCTGGGCTTCCTTTAAAAGAATAGTCTGAGGTAAAACTCTTGTTGCCTCCTATTTCCTCCCTACTCAAATGTCTAGTTGTTCTTTTATTTATGTGAAATGACCCATGTGAAGTTGTTGCCTCAATAATTAAAAGACTTTAATTTCTAAGAGGATGGGATATCAGTGTATGTCTGTCTCAGTAAATAGAGAATTTAACCCCTGCTCATCATGACTGCTTGTGTTTGAGGGGAGCGTGTTGTTTGTTTGTTTGTTTGTTTGTGATTTTTTGGTTGTTTTTTTGGGGTTTTTTGGGTTTGCTTTGTTTCTGGGTTTCTGTTGTTGTTGGCTTGTTTAATTGTTTGGGGTTTTTTTTGATATTTTATTTTGTTCTCTCTTTCTGTATTGGTTAATTCTCCTTCCACCTTGTATAATACTTAAGTCACAAGAGACACAAAATGGGTATTCATTCACATTGGGTAAATTCCAGTATCAGGATGGCTGTCAAAGAGCTCTTAGGCAAATAAATATGCTAGAAACATTTAAAAAACTAAAACAGTAAAAGATGTGAAATAAAGATTAAAAAAATAATTTTCATGACAAATTATGTTTTAATGCTAACGTGATGATTAGATAATGCTGCAATGAGTTCATAAAACATTTCAGAAAATCTCACATTGTGGTACAGGAAAGTTTTGGACTCAATAATATGATGCATATATGAGTGTCTATGCTATACCCGTTTTAAGCCCCTGAGGATATTAAATAAGAATTTGAGGTTTCTTAGGATAATGTGAAAGAAAATGAGATCAAGAAGTGCTTAGGCAGTTCACAGAAGTGCTGACCTTCTTTCTTGTTTCTTGAGTGCTGTGTAAGTGCTATGACTGAAGATGTACATTCCTACTTAATATACATATCTTTTAGATTTTAATTATGTATTGCATTTTATGCTGTCATAATGAAAATTGCAGAAGCAGTTTTCTGCTGTTAAGCAACTGCTGTCCCTCCACTGCAGTTTAGCTAATGGCAGGTATCTATATCTATACAGGAAATGAGATGTCAAATGTAACAAGTTGAATAGGAAAGGCTCACTAAAAAAAATGATTCCATCTTTTCACTTTTATAGCTCCTCCCCTACTGTTAGCAGAAGCCACTGAAATAATACCTCTAGAGAATAATGGGAGCTGCTATAAAAAACATTAAGATATTAAAAAAAAAAAACCAGTCCTAAAATAAAGTTATTCCTGAGTGCACAAAAGCAGCTGCTGTATGGATGCTTGCAATCAATTACTATACTTGAAGGCATCTGCTCCTCTTGAAGAACCTATTATTTTCAAACATAATGCAAAGTCACAGCAGGTGTCATAGTACTTCGCCATGCATATTGCATCTCAACCAGATACAAAGAGTCTTAAACAGGCTAGAGTCTGTGTGTATTCTACATTAAAAAAAAACTATATAAATCCTTATATCACTATTCTAAACTGTTTTACCACATTTTATTTGGGGATCAGGACATTCATTGCTAAGACTAAGTCCGTTGTTATGCAGTTTGTTGAAGTGTTCAAAGCAATGCACCAGCATAAACAGAAAAATGGTATTTGCTTTCAATGGCTAGTTTTCGGGTTTCAAGGAATTGATACATTCACATGCTTCAACGCATGTGCTATGTATGAAAATGTCACTAACCAGAATTTTGCAAATCTATGATGGTTTTGACATACAATGCAAAAAGTACATATCCCAGCTTCACAGAGATTTACTATGAGATGTTAATAAAGGGTTTAATTTTGCTTATATTTTTCATTGTAAATAATTTGGCCATATATTAGCTATTTGGTTGTGAAATAGTAAGTTATTAAACTAATTTAGAAAAAAAAGAACGTAACTAATCTTTGAAACATTTAATAGTATATTGATGCCTTAATGAACCTAGAAATGAAACAACACACTTTAGAGATAATATTAGAATAGGAGGTAATATAAAGGTTGGTCTTTATTGGAGGCCTCCAGGGGCAGATATGGAAAATGTCCACAAAATGCCCACACTCCCAAGGGGTGAATATAGTTTTATAAGTTTAGCAAATTAGCATAATTGACAAAAATCACCAATTAGAGACATGAGGGGTGATGCAATTTCCCCCGGTTCAACCTTCTCTGAATCCTTCCCCCTTAGATGGAAACTGTTTATGAAAATGTGTCTTGAAGAGCTGTTTTTTGGCCTTGGTTCCCAGACAGAACCAAGATAGGATAGGGGTCCCCTCCAGGGCTTGGAGCTCTGAAATATGTTTTGTCTTTTTGCCTAAGGAAAGGTAGGGAAAAGCACTGGGAAAACTAGCCACAGATACAATAGGCTACACAGCTACACATATATGTGTAAAGAATATAGAGAATATATACAAGACATTTGGCATCATTTACATATTTATATCCTTACTAAATAAGATTGTATGAGAATATTAAATATTTGAATATGTTTCAATATTTGAAATTTTAATCATTTCTATTGGGTCCCATAGTTACAATGAATTATTTATGTGTGTGTTTATATATATATATACACACACACAACCCATATATATGTGTGTGTGTGTGTATATATATCCCTAGAAATATTATTACATATTTATTTAAATATATCGGGGTCATCTAACTGCACAACTATTGCAAAGGACATGTAATGATCCATTTTTTGGGTTAATATTCTGTGCAAGAAATAAGCTCTGCATCTTTTTCCAGTGGTATGACGTACAGCTGTTGGAACCTATGGATGTTCCTGGCTGTTGGTCCTAAAACTACAACAATATTAGGATCAGAAACATTACTATAGATGATTAAAAAGGTTCCAAAACGTAACGGCATGATTTGCATTTTCCCCTGGTTTTTATAGGCTTAAACAAAAGAGTTCAGACTTGTCAACAAAAGAAGAGGACACAATGTCTGAAGCAGAAAATTCTGAGAAAGAAAACAAGGAGACAATCAGGAACCCATTGAGTGCAGTTTCAAATAAGTGACCTCTTTTGTAATTACTATGTGATGTATCAAATAAAGGTTTTTACTGTAAATGGTGCCTAAATAGGATATTTGCTTGTTTTAAATATTAACATGCAATAGTATTTTAGTTTATAGGAATGCAATAGAAAGTATAAGGTATTTTAAAGGAATGTCTGTAAACACAATATCTTTTAAACCATGAACCATGATGTGCCTTTACAGACATTTATTCAATAGCTACACACTGTTTCTCATAGCATCTAAATTTTTGGTATGTCTGCAAAAAGTCCTTTTCTCCTTTGCATCCATACACATCATGCCCGTTTAAAATAATTACTGTAAGCATAAGAAATTATTTTATCACAGTTTAAAGAAAAATGTTAAGTTAGTAGCCTTAGCTGCAACAATCATGATATTGTGGAGTTTGGGATCAGCTGAGCACACTGGTAGTTCATACTAAAACAAAGGTTTTAGATTTTAGAAGAGTAAACTTCAGCTTGTTCAGAGCCCAGCTGAGGGAGATAAAGGCTCTCCATGATGTAATTGCATTTGATTTGACACCTTTCCAATGTCAATTGTTTCAGTCACAATACGCTCTGGAAAGCCATGTATTATTTATTTATTGGAGTGATTAACATATTTTTTTTCTTAATAAAATTTAAGGCAGAGTTTCAAGTTTACCTGATTAATTTGCTTTTCAGAAAGGTAAACTATGATATACAATTTCTCATGTTTTTAATCTTAACCAAGATCTCATTGATTGGAATCATGTCCGTGACTTATAATAATATGAAAGTTAGTGTGGACTAAGCTGCACCAAACTCTATTTTTGTCTTCTCAGGAAACTATTTAAGATAAAATCCAGACTCTTCTCAACCACCTCTCTGTAAAGAAATAAGGAGTTGAGGATTCTGGCTTTTTATCACTGAATTTCCACATTGTTGCTGCAATACCAACTTATCATTTTTATTTTTCTTTTTACTTTTGCAGGTTTTATTTAAAGAAGGAATATTCACACACACAATAGATTTTACAGTAAACCTTCACTTACACTTTTGCAAGAAATCAATACAAATGTAGAAACTTGTTGCATAAAACTTCTCTAGATATCTACAACAGCAAACAAGAAAAAAAACACCTCTTTTTGGTCAGATTGGAAGAGATTGCTCTCAGAAAAAAAGATTTATTTCACCAAGACTTTTCACAACATAGATCCCACTGTCTATGCCTCATCCATACTCTATTTCTGTATTCCCACAGAATTCACAAGGTCAACAAGTTGTGCATTATTAACATGTTAATAAAACTATAACCATGAATAGTCCTTGATGAAACTAGGCTGACTCTGCTTTAATACTTTCTCAGTGCAAAGAGTTTTCCACAAGCAATAATACAAATGTACTTAAA
Source organism: Oriolus oriolus (assembly GCA_013400235.1). Taxonomy (NCBI): domain Eukaryota; kingdom Metazoa; phylum Chordata; class Aves; order Passeriformes; family Corvidae; genus Oriolus; species Oriolus oriolus. The sequence goes on along the minus strand of VXBT01009885.1, from coordinate 637,410 downwards.
ATTTCCCAAGGAAAGTTATTGAAAAAATAAACTTCTTTACACAGTCAAATACTAATTTCATGGGGTCTTTTAAATGTTTTCAGTTTTTAAAAACTGAAAAATTAAACAAAACCAAATTTTTTAAAAGAAATAATTTAATATATTACGTCCTCAACAATATCCTCTACTTCATAAGGATGAGATGTGCAGAGATAAATTGTCCATTTTTACTGATTCTTGTAGCTAAAGCTGCAAGATAAAGATTGAAAACGTGTAAAAAACCAAGAACTCTATACAAACTGATATAATGATACAAACAGTAATCTGTGTAAACCCTCCTGAAACAAATCCTGCAATGTATTTTTGATATAAGAAGAAAATGACTCATTGCCTGTTTCAAATCCAGGATATATTTTGGGGTTTATTTGCAGATTCTGAAAAGGATTTGTGATTTCCATCTTATTCTCTTTTCCAATAGTCTTTTTTTCCCAGTTGACACCTAAGGATTTTTCTTGCTTTTTCCTTTTATGTGTAGTGAGACAGAACAAAAAAATCTCAAAATATTATCCATGCTTTCTGTTCTAACCTGGTAGATATTACTCACATAAAGTATGGAAAGGAAGTATGTATCACTGGTTGAAAAAAGCTCTCAGAAAGATAATTGTATAAGTTCTATCAGTTAAACTTTTGCTAATCACTTCTAAATTCTTTTATTTGTGTGAAATTTTTCATTTACAATAATGAAAAACAATTGTATGCTTATAATTTAGATGCTGCCACCCCTCAAAGAAAACTGAGAGGTACCGAGAGCTTTCAAATTATATTTATTACAAATTAAAAAAACTAAGATTTTTCTTTGTCATTCTAAAAGATGAGTTTCACTGAAGATGAGACATTGGTAAGAATATCAGTACTTCCCTACTACCTGAATCCTGAGGGGACTACAAGTTTTTTTCAGTTCTTTAGAATGTGGCTTTCCAAACACTTATTTTTCTGCAGTACCATCATCCATCTATTTAAGCCATTCTATTAGCATTGTGATTAGAGCTTTTTGAAAAAGATTTTCATCTCCTTGGACAAAAATCAATTTAAGAAAAGAAAAACAGAGAGTATGCGTCTTGAGATTTTGTAAGTATAAGGCAAAACCTTACATAACTTTAGGTCCAGTCTAAGTTATTTTTATTTTTTCATTTCAAAGTAAGCCTTGTTGACTGTAAGAGGTAAATGCTATGTAAGAGGTAAATACTGTGAAATATTTCAACCCAAACATGTATTTATTGAGTTACATGGTTTGAAAACAAATGAAAACTTTAGAACTTATTTTCTGACGATATTGAAAGAAGAAATAGAAAACAAATACTTCATGAAAACTATTTTGCTTTTATTGAACTAACACTTAGACAGAAAAGAGTTACATCAAAAACTTCCTAACACAGTCCAACTTTAGACTCCCTCTAATTACACTTTAATTAGGCTTATAAGTTTGCAAAAAATTACTTATTCACTCTGACACGAATAAAGAACACAGCCTGTAGTGTGGAATTCGTGTGCATGAAAACATGCTCTGAAAGGAGGGTTCCTGATGAGCATTTCTGCTGTGTGAACTTCATTCTCAAAATTTTTGTCATCTCATGAGCTAGTTAAATTATTCCTGTCCATTTCCTAATTCATCCTAAGATACAATAGACAGCACATTTCTTGATGATCATAAAATGCCTCAGGTGAATTCTTCTATGGCAGAAGACTGAAGAAAAAGTGACTGGAACTTCTCAAAAACTTGATTAATGACATTAAAAAGTGCTGCCTGGAAAGTCTTATTAAAATCATTAGAAAAAGAATGAAAAGAGGTTTTCACATTTACTTTGGATTCCTGGTTTTGCTGCAGTGTGCCTGACAATCAGTTAAGAAGTTTCTGCTATGTCTGCAGTGGAAATTTAGAACAATTTCATATTTAGTAGCATTTTTACTTGTTTATGCTTTAATGCAGGTGTGACAAGCTGCTTGCCTGAAGCAGTCTCTCTCTATTATTAGGGACATTTCTCCAGTTCTTCCAAATGAATTCACAGGTGGTTAACAATTCTAGTCCTTGCTTGTGTTTTATTAACCATACAAAAAAAAAAGCTTTGGAAAGCTTAATATCAAGTAGTGCATAATATTATTGGATTTCCAATCAATTTTGTGAGCTTGCTGCTGCTCTGCAGCTTTGAGTTACAATTCTGAAGAAGACTTCTCCAGGCCTCTAGCTAGGAAGAAGGAAATAAATCTTTATAAAACAGCCCTCTCCTTAGACAGCGATCTACTTATCTCTTCATAATTTGTTATTAAAAAAAAAAAAATACCCTCTGAAAAAGGCACGCATGTCTTATTCCATTTAGAAGAGATTGAAAAAAATTCTTATGAAAATAACATTGACAATAGCAATAGTCAGCAGAAGATATCACAGAAGATCACATATGGCTACTCATACAGTGGCAAAAAAATGCCTGGTAATGGGACTTAAAGTCAACATACATGAGAGTTTTTAAAGTTTGTTTCCTAAGAAGGCAAAGATAGTTGATTTGGCTGTTTGCTTCCACCTTACCTCTGGTAATTTTGAGGCCTTCAGACTAAATTCAAGCAAATGAAACAATGAGGAAGATATCACTAACATACTAAACTACACTTTCTTTAAAAATGTAGCTGCATAGATAAGAACATTGTTAATACGTTCCATGAGGGAAAGAATATTTTATACAATTCAAATTTGACAAAGTCCCAAGCATTGGAAGTTATATATCCAAAGAATGAGAAAATTTTTTCATATTTCTGTATATATGTACATATAAGAGTTCACATATTTCAGTTAGATACTGTGGTTCCTTAAACTTTAACTGTTGGTTCTGTCCCATGATTTTGGCTGCTGTATATCAATATTACTTCAGACATCCTTAGCATCACAAGAAAACAAGACATTAAGTGGATGAACTCCATGGAAATACAAAATTACTACTTCCTGCCACAAGTTGGCTGTTTGTTTACATATTTGGAATATCTGGGAATAGAGTGAATGATCAAAAACTTCCTTTCAGATACTGCAATCTTAACCTTTTTCTGTTAACACTTGTCCTTTTTTCGGATTGTCCAGGAGATATAGACATTTTTCTCTTCTCCTTAACACACATGATCTCTCGCTAGTCTTCATTAACAAAATTATGCTGATAAAGATTCAGGTCCCAGCCATTTATTGTCTTAAGTGTTCAGGAAAGGTTTCAAAGATTTCTTTCCTCTTCCCACTCTCTTTGTAAGTGGATAGCATAGCATAGCATAACAATGCTGTACAAACACATAGAGCACTTTCCCTACTTCCATCTGGTTTTAGATGTAATCAGTGCAATCTGTTCTTCTATATTACACAGTACCTATGGAATTTCTGAAATAATACCCTCTTACATTACGGTGTACATTACTATTCAGTAAAATTTCCCAATGCAGCTTACAGATATAACCTTCCTTCTCAGTTCTCGTATGCTTTTAATTTTTTTTATTCAATACATTTAGTCAAGATATTAAGATAATGATAGCAGTATCCTGCCCTCTAATTTATTTGCTTTACACTCAGTCTTTCTGATCAGCAATTTTATTATCAAAGATATTTAGATTTTCAATCTAGATCATTGATAAATGAGCATTAGTGCCATGTCTAATATTAATTCTTAAACTACCCTATTAGATTATGCTATGCACATTGATATCATAATGGATGACAATTTAAAACACCATATACGTGATATCAGACATGAAATCAGAATTCTACTCAGTGGGAGATAAAGCAGATGTAAAATATACCTTTTTTAGAGAAGGAGAGGCTACTAATAGCTCTGTCTAATCAGCTAGACAGAGCTATAGTAGGTTACTCGCTATTAATAATTTGTACACGGGCATAGATGTAAGGCAAGTTATTTGGCTGCTGATGTATGTTTGTAGATCTTATTTACCTCTTTCTGTGTCTGAAACCCAAATAACATACTACTATCTCCAGATTAGACGCCATAAAACCATACTGTACTTTGACTTATGAACAGGATATGAATCTCTAAATAAGAGAGAATTATGTAGTCTTAAAATACACAGAAACAGAACATGCACAACTAAATAAAATCTGACCCTTGATGAGAAGAAATTGAGTCAGAAAATTAAGATAAATGCCTGTCTGTCTTGGAAAAATTCGGAAGGGAAGAAGAAGGAAGACAGCTGCAGCTAATGTATCTGGAGTTTCCTCTCCAGTTCTTTTATTACTTTAATTTAAAATGAGTTTAGTGCTAATAAAGTTTCTAAGCAAAACAAAGTTTCAGATTACAGACAAGAGTTTGACTGTCTAGGGAAAAAGGCTGATGACTGCAGAGGATCCAGCCCCCTGTTCAAACACAGAATTAGATTAGTTACAGAACGTTAGCTTTTTCTGCTGCAGAGTTTAGTAAACAAACATCTTTCTTGGCTTCACCTACTCACCTCTGCTAGATGCATAGGGAACTCAGTAATTATATCTGCTGTGTAAGGGAAAAAGTGATATCCTCCATTCTGTGGCTTTATACTTTCAACATGTGGCTGGCAAGGAAAAGTATGCTCAATGGAACTGACAGAAAAGCCTGGTGGTGATCTTAGTGAGTTCAAGAGATTGCAATTTTGACCAAATTTAAATGGGTAGTTGTGTTAACTTGCAAAAAGACAAGAAGAGTCTCAAACTTAATCTTTTCCTAATCAAATTATTATTGTTAATAATTGTAATAATTCTGTCTTGCTGCTAATATGTTTTTTTGCACAAGGCCATCCCTTTTGACCTTTTCCAAATGTCAGCAATAATATTTAATATGAATATGCTTCACAGGCACTTTAAACACTCATATAATGTTTAATATTAAAAGATAATAATCTTGGTATTTGTACTCAAAATGTCACTGAATATTGCATGAACAGTGATCATGCTGGCTTAATAGCAAGGTGTGTATCCAAACCCTGATATTATCAGACAGCTTAGGAAATTAATATGGAAGAGAATTGTTGTTTTGATTATTCTTTGTTTTTTAAATTACTGAGTGTTTGTAGAACATTCTTCCCTTGTAAGGAATCTGGTCATAGGGTTCAGTGTTGAATGATTATTTGGAAATATGTAAAAAGGAAAAGAAAACATTTGTTTATTCTATTAATGAAGATGTATCTTAATGCTAATGTTTAGATTCTAAAAAAATTATTGCAATGAGCACATCGGAAATCATATCCAGTGAAAGACCTACTTTGAGGAACCTAGTTCCCAAATGAACTATGTATTAACACACTCTAAATAAGTAGAAACTTAAGATGGGTGATTTGAAAGAAAAACAAACAAAACCACCACACCTTAATTGACAAGACACTTACAATGAACTTGTAAGAAATATCACTTACGTGTTGTGTGCTTAAAAAAAGAAGTATGTAAGATCCTCTGAAAAGCTTCTCCGTACACATTGACCTAAATCCTAGAATTTCCTTCCAGTAGAAGTTTCCTATAAACATTCTTTTCACAGTAACACAGTAAGACCCATTGAGTTTTTCTAAAACTTAAATTCTGAATTAAAAGCCTTCTCTTTAAATTTTCAAAGCTGTCACCAGAAAAGGGAAGATCTAGTTTTTAGGTTTTCTTTAGATTTAAGACATGAAAGATCACATATCCCGATGAATTCTGTATCAATTTTCATAAGGGGAAAGGAAATCAACAGTGAGGAAAAAGCATAGGAAGAGTGTTGGTCCTACCAGTAGCTCACTTTCTAAACGGGGTGGATGCAAAACCTGAATTTGCAAGGTTTTTCACTCTATTACTGCAATTATAGAAGGAAAAATAATATTTAAATTAAACAAAACTAACAACAAATGAAAAGCTGTTTAAAACAAGAATGAGGATTCACATCTCTCTTTGTAAGTGTTCTTACTGCCACATAATAGTATTATGCTCTTGTCCGTGTTGAATTCCTTTATTCTGTGAAGAATAACAAAACTCCTGTTGAACGGAGCAATGGCACATCTTGGAAGTGCCTGGGTATTGTGCAAGTGCCATAATGTGACTGGGTAGGTACAATAAGTTTGAAAGGTTTACAACATATCCATGGTATATCTTCTGGCAAAACACATACAGAAAATTTTAATTATGCTTATGCGAGCACAGGATTTGGAATCCCTCAGTATCCATTTACTTAAATAAAGAGTTAAATAAAACTTAGAGTAACATTTTGATATCAAACTTGATAAAAAATTAGTTGAAGGTAATAAATAGAAACATTCAGTTGGATATTATTTCTGGAGGTTTAAGGTGTATGGTCTGTCTCTGAATACAAGAAGACTGATGGCTACGAGACCCATGTCTTCATAGTCTAACCTCTTTTCAGCTTTATATACCTAGTTTTCTGTATATGTCTGGAGGTTTTCTGAGATTTTCCTCTGCTCCCTTAGAGATTTCTTAAATAAAGTGTAGAACCTAGTTAGTCACTATCAAGAAAATTATTCTTTACCAGTAAATAAAGCACATACTGTCATAAATTAAAACATCAGATATAAAAGCAAACCAACAAAAAAAGTCGCTTGCCCTAGGCAATAATATACCGCCTGGCAAGCAGGAGCAGGTCATGCCTTAGAGTTTCTGGAAAACTCTTCAAACTTCCCATCAAGGGATACATGTTTTCCTGCACATCTTCATGTTTTTCACTATTATTTATTCTATTGTAAATTAATAGAGACTGGATTACAGTATGACCGGGTGGATGTTTGCCAATAAACTAGAAGTGACTTGTGACATGCTGTGGCCTCTGTATAAAATAAATGTGTTTTTAAATCATGATAGATATGTTTGTATGTCCAAAGGCTACAAAACTGAACATTTGTTGTAACGACCTTCTTACACACCATTTTTTGTAGCTAGAAGAATCAGCATGGATAATAAGAAATAACATCAATAAACAAAACAGATGCTCATACTAAGATCATCACTTAGTTTCTTACACTTTCTTGAACTGCTTCCTTGGCTTCTGCTGTTAAAATAGTTTTTATGCAAGAGGTGCCCTTTTCTCCATCTTTTTTTGTCTTTTTCTGATTGGCAAGAACTTTTTCCAAGATAACTTCAGAAACATGAAATGGGAGATCCTTCTAGTTTCCCCTTCTGAAAGGGTATTGACTGTTTAGAATGGTTAACAGACCATGGTTTATTCTCACAAAAAGCCCAGTGACACTTTTTTCAGTAATTCATTTAAGCCAGGGAGTCAGAGAAAAACTTAATTTTGCATCTAAAAGCATTTCACTTTGCTGGGTGGAAAAATGTTGGAGAGTTAAGACATACAGAAAAACATCTGGAACAGTTTTTGGCATGAATATTAACATAAGAATAGGGAGGGAAGAGCAAAAAAGAAGAAATGCTTGGTTATATGAGAACCTTCCTTGTTAAAACTAAAAATTCTATTTTGTGTAGACTTTTTAAGATGCACAAGAAAAAATATCAGGTTTTTTTGGAATCATAGATGGAAAGTACAAAAGATATAGATATTTGTATATAATGTTTCCATGTGTGGATGAGTACATATGTGTGGCATTTGGACTTCAGTCACACAGCTGTCGTTTGTAGCACTTTATAACAGAATCACTTTTTTTTCTTCTTTATACAGTGAAACTCTCTATTTTTTATATTAGAAATTTAAATCTAAGAATGAAATAGATTGGGTCAGTTATTTATAGTATAAAATAAAGACTGAGTTCAGTACTTGTAAGACATGTAATTAACAAAGAAACAGAAGACTTGACATTGAGCTTTTAATTTAGAAAGAGAAAGGTTAGAAAAATCTTACAAATGATGTTAAAATTAAGTTAAAATATATGAAAAGAGAAAGAAAATGCATCAGAATATATTCTGACAAGCAATTTCATTTAAATTAGTTTAAAGTTAATTTTTTAAATTTAACAAACTTCAACATGAATAAAGAAATCTGATACATTGCGAATAAACATAAAGGAAATAAAAATAAAAACAAAACAAAACAAAAATCTTAAGGGTGTCTGCAAAATAGTTAGCCTTGAAATTTGTTTTACTTGTAGAGAAATCAAATTAACAGGAGATAAATTATAATGCATTAAGAAAAGGACAAATAAAACTTTGAATTTACTAAGTATGTGAAACTCCAAACATTGATCAAGACTCCAGAAGCAGTTATCTCCCAAGAGTTGCTATTGGGAATGGGAACAGAAATCAGAGAAGCCAGTAGAATACCCTTATTTGAGAAAAGAGCTGTGGGACACAGCAGGAAATTAAAGACCGTATAGTTTAACTTCAATTTGCAGGAAACTATTAGGAACTACTTTAAACCACCGGATTGGAAAATGCTTAGAAAAGCACAACTTGATTAAATGAAGGTGGGAATAGAAGGGTTATGCCTTACTAATTTGTTAGTTCTATGAGATTATGATTGCCAGCGTAGAGAAAGGAATTGCAGTGTAGACATCATACTTAATGGCTTCTCGGGAAGTTTTTTAATATCAGAGGTTGTGTAAGGTTCAAAATCATTGAACAGGAGAGAATCTGCCATATTAATTTAAACAAAACTGGCTAAAGGATGAAAGGACAGAGGGCAAGACACTATAGACCTGGAAAAATATTGTTTGGAGGGAAAAAAAAAAACAGGAAAAAGGAAGCTGAATCTATAGAAAAAAAACCTTCTGGATTAGTGCCTGGAAATGTATTATGCTGGGTTCAGGATAACATAATACAAAGGATTTGCACTGTGTATAAGAATCTAGAAATAAAAGAAAGGTCATAATTTTAAAAATTATCTCAATTTTTTTTTTTAATGAGAGGCTTTTCCCTACAACTGCTAACAATAAAGCAAAGCAAGTATAGTCCATTTTTGTTTGTGATACCCTTAAAAAACCTATCTACACTACGACAGAGAAGTGCCACAATGTGCTTTAGGTTTTAGCAAGGGTTATAAATATCAGTGAAGATCAGGAAAAAATAAAATTCAGTGTTCAAAAAGCAACTATTCCTCTCTCTGATTCTGTCCAGAACACATTTAAGACTTTGAAGTTGGAAAAAAAGGTATCATCTTAGAAGAAAAGGAAAGCCAAAACCAAACAAGAAAAAAATATTACACACACACTCATGCTAAATGGAAGTGAAAAGACCTCTTTCATCTTGCTCTTCAGGTGTTTGGAAGACTGATGTGGTTTTTACTTGTCAAAGTTTCTAGTGAAGATGACTATAATATCTCATATGGCCTGAAAATCGCTAGGATTCCTTTTTTTATCTCTTTCACTTTGTCTTTAGTTCGATGACAGTTACTTACCATTACAAAAGAGAAATGGAAAGAAAAAAATCTTCTGGGTTTGTGGCCACTGAAATGTCAAAATACTTGGGAAACTTTATTAAATCATGGCAATATTAGAATAATACTTTCTACAAAAGGAAAATCTAAGAAAAATTTCTGAATTGTTTACAGTTTGAAATTTGTTTTTTTTTTTAATACATATAGAATATATTAAGACAGGGAAAATAAGATTATTTTACCATAATAAATTGTGCTTTTAAAAGAAATAAAACAGACTCTCATCTGTCCTTAATAAATGTTGTCTAACATATTATCTTATAAACAATATAATTATCTATAAGGTAATATAATTTTAGATTATTTTACAGATAATATAAATGCTATAGAAATCTAAAATATAATAGGTGGAGGGTTTTTTCATGTTATTTTTTCTATTCAATGTTGACTTGCTGAGTAATGCTTAACATTTGTGGAGGTTTGACACTGGCCAGCTGCTGGATACCCACAGTTTCACCTCCCCTCCTCGACACGACACAAGGAGAAAATTAGATGAAAAAGCTCATAGACTGAGGTAAAGACAGAGAGATCACTCACCAATTACTGTCACATGCAAAACAGACTCAACTTAAGAAAGAATTATTTAATTTATTGTCAGACACAGCATGATACAGCGAAGGCAGCCTTGTGAATGAGGTGAAACAGGTTTAGAGATAACAAAGTAAAGCAGAAAAGTGAATGACTGTGAACTAGTGAAAAGAAAGAGCATGTAAGCAAGGTATGTTAAATTGTATAAAGATAACCCTGGATGGACTCCAAGAGCGAAGTGAAAGACAAGCTCACTGCTAACATCCAGGAAGATTATTGCAATGACTCAGTTTCAAGGCCTCGTTTCTCTTGATTTGGAGACTTAGTTTTTCCTTGAAACACTCTGGAGCCTGATTTTTCTCTTGGTTAGGAAGGAAATTATGCTGTACAATTCTTTCCTCTGGGATAATAGAGAAGTGTATAAAGTGGCAGCTTCACCAGCCAGTTATCCAGATCCTCAAATGTTTTTCTTCTTGCATTGCTTCTCCGCTGTCCACACCAGCTGCATGAAATCCCCATCATCTCTCTTTGTATCAAGAATTTTTGATGGTCAAGAGTTTGTGATAAACTTGGAAAGTTCCTATGTGAAGGTGCTTAACTAGAATAGTGAGTGTGAAGTCTTCATTGACTTAAACTGTGATGTTTAGGAAAACAAGAACAATCCTGAGGCTCCTCTGGAAACTTGTAAACTCAAAACTCTGGTAAGTCCTACAAAGACACTGAAATATCTATATCAAAGGATAGATACTTGAAACATTTATCAGTTGTAATAAGCCAAAGACACACCTTTCCTGGGTTCAGCAAAATATTACTACTGAATTTCTCTGAGTATAAACCTAGGAATCACTGGTCACATTTAACTAGATGAGAGGTGTTGATCTCTTTTTATTACAGATGTTTAAGCAAAATGGAATGAAATTTCATGTTATATTGTATCTGCATGTTTTCAACATGACTCAAACTTGATTTTCTACTGTTTCCGCCTATCTGGGTTAGGTGAGCACTACTGGAACAAAAATATTGCTAACATCCAATCACTCAGTGTTCTTGATGAGATGAATATAATTTTTTTTTTCAGGGGAAAGATAATTTTCTTGGAGATATTTGCAAGAACAAAACATTGCGGGTTTTCTGGAATAATACATTGCCATTATCAATATTGGGATGTGAGGTCCTCCTATATAATTGTAAAATATATTCAGAAGATATCCCTCAGTTGACTGGTAAAATGACTTTTCAACTAGCATTCTTTTCTAACAAGGACACATTCTGGCTAGCATAATTCCTCTGTAACCTATCTATAGCCAAAGCAGAGGCTTCTGACACCTGTAAACCGTAAATGTCCTAATCAGAATACCATTAATATTAGCTTGTCTTGATCTTGAATTTGAGTGTATTGAAATTGTGTAATTAACAACATATAAACTCTTGGTAACACTGTGATTTTACATCCAGACATATATTTACTATGTGAATAGTGACCAATGTGACCACCAAAATGTCAGAGAGGTGTAATTTTATACAGGAGGCTCCCAAGTAAACAAAAATTGCCATACTTAGAACAAGATAAGCACAAGGAACTGCAAATAGGCAGGGACATCCTAATGAATATGCAAGAAGAATGACAAGCAAGAGAAAAGAAAAACAAGATAAGCAGTATTGGGAGCAGATGAGACATCACCTCCCACTCCTCCTTTGGGGATTGAAGACAATAGCATAAAAGCATTAGATATAAACAAGGGGAATTGGAGAATAAACAAGACAAACCCACTTTGGCTTTGACATCTCTCATCAAACAGTTTTTAAGTCTGATCACTGAGACCTTAATGACTAAAAATCACTAAGGGCTGCAGTCATCAGTGCTAACTATATGGTATCAAATTGTAGTACTGCATATTTAGAAGTAAGTTAGAAAAGTATTCATAAAAACTAAAATCCGTAAGTTTTCATGGTGCCACACAGGAAAAATGGCAGTGTCAGGTCCTTGGTCTCTAGTAGACAAGATATTGAACCTTCCCCTTGTTGAGCTAAGGGTATAGAAATTTGGCAGAAAAATAAACCCTCTTGCATTCCAGTTAGTCCTTAGACATCAGAGCGGCTGGGTGCAGCTGGGCTTAATTTCTTAAAACCAATTCAGCTCCATAAATCTGGTGGAGTTCATTAAGAACTTTCATGAGCATAGATTCACAAATAATTTGATTTAGCAATTCAGTTTTATTGTTCTTGTTGAATTCAATATGAATTTGCATGATCCAGATTAATGAATACTGTGGTTTGTTGGAGAAATAGGAGAGCAGGTTCAGAACTGGTGGTAACAATGAGCTAACAGAGCAGTAATGTGTGTTGCAACAGGAAGTATAGTAACAGAGATCTATTAGCACTATGCAGATAGATAGATATAGATATATAGACTATATACAGATGATATAGATACAGATAAATATTGCTGGGTCCAATGCAGTTGGAGGCACAAAGCTCAATGAAAGGCTGGAGGTTTTTTTGACAATTTATATATGGTTTCAATAGGACATTTTCTCATTCTCTTCTGCCATATCTTCCATTTCCATCCACCCAGATCTTATGTGTACCTGACAAATCATTATCTGGATTATCATTGATTGCATGCATGATAATTCACAAGGCACAATAATTAACAACACCACTCTCCCAGCAGACAAGAAAGTGCAAGACAGTGATTAGAAAAATTTGAAAGCAAGGAGAAATATAGGGGAGGTTTTCTTACTAGAGGTAAAAACATGCAGGGAAGAAAGAAGTCATTCACTGAAAGTGTGTCCCATATACTGAGTCTTACACACTGTGAAATTTGCTTATATGATCTCTTCTTCCTATTCTCTCACAATTCTGGCATCATCATTTCTAAGATGCTAAGTTGCTTCACAGACCTCAAAATGGGAGGTCCCCTGACTAGTGTCAAGTATATGGTTCCAGAGCAGCAGAGGCACTGTGAAGTAGTCTTCCTCAGCAAAGCATAGAAAGAAGACTCATGCTAAACCAGAGTACTACAATGTTGGAACTCAAGTTGGAGGTAACCTAAGAGTGGATCAATAAATTGTCCATATAGGAGACATGCAAAAAGGTCAGTTCCATTACAGGGGTTATCTCTCAATACGGTGCATATATAAATTTATATAAGATACATGTATGACATCCACAAGACAGTCAATTGCTGTGGTGCCTCAACTGCCAGCTAGCAAAGCTGCCTCAGGCACCGGACAATCTCTGCCTGCTCCGGAGGGATGGGTGGAGGCCGATCGCCGCGTGGGAGGGTAGGCGAGGTCCCAGCTCGAGTTTGCCTTGCCCACCAATGATAAGGGCGCACTGAGGAGGAGAGGAACGAGGCGGGGGAGCTTCTCAGTGGAGGCAGGGAAGGGTTTATTGGAGGATGGGGTAACAGAAATCAAAGGAAAACAAGAAAAAGCCCCAAAAATGTGGGTGACACGGGGTTTTATACCCCTACAACATAGGTGGGGAAAACATACATCAGCCAATAAGACCGTGACTGGGGGCCGTTACAAAGGGCGGGGAAAAGGGAATACAATGAATGGGAGAAGGGGCAGGTGGGGAGGGTTAACAGAGGCCAATCAACAACTGAATAACGTAGAACTTTCTAGAAGAGGAACCAAATATAGAGAGAGAAGGGCAGAGAAGGCAGTGGCCTTGAGATGCTGTAGCATCAAACCAGTGGGCATTATTGCTTAGCTGACCATTACTATGGTCATGGCTCACCGCAACAGAGACTCATATAAGTTGCAGTAAGCAAAAAACATTTCTCGTAAGTGTAATGCACCTTTCATTGAGAGAAGGAAGTAATTTCAGCAGCTTTAAAATATGTTCTATCTCTTTAAATCATGACTTAAAGCTTAACTTTGAAAGACGTTAGTTACTGAATCAAATCAGTAAGGGCTCATCTTACATTTAAGCCTTCAACAATATTACAATTGATAGAACACAGTAAAAAGGGTACATGTCTAAGTGATGATCGAGATATAATGATTTATTTTTTTCAGTCACAGTTGCAGGAAAGCGATCTCCAACATAAATTAAAGAAAATTGAAATTAAATAAATAAAGGAATAAAGAAATATTTCAGGAAATGGCAGACTGGGAGGTAGAAGGCAAAAAAGGGAGCCAATAAACAAAAAAACTAAGCAACATAGGAAAGGGAGGGTTTAAGATACCAGGAGACTATACATGTTGGTAGTTGATCCTCAGTCTGTATTTCTTTTTTTTTCCAATAATATATTTACTCATTTCAAAAGTATTAAAATTTTTGAGAAATAAGGAAGTATATAAAGAAAGAAACACAGGTTAGGTTGAGGAAAGAACACCAAAGTCAGCCTTTCTATATAGTGCTTCATTATTTGTTATTTACCTCCACTAAAATAGGGAGAAAAGTCAGGAATTATAAAGTCTAGTTTTCTCTTCATAAGTTGTGATATGCCAGTATTTTTCACTAATATTCAGAGATGATGTGAGCTGCTATCTTGCTCAAAGGTTTAGTGACTCAAGAAAATATCAACATGATTACAATGTACAGGGATATATCTCCTATTAATTCTGATGTATTATAGCACATGAATTCGTTAAAGAAGTCAGATTGACTAATTAAAACTTTATTCTATGTAAAACTTTAACAATGAAATTGCTACTTAGCCTTTTATGTTATTTTCTGACAGTCGGCAGACAACTTCAGAGACTAGCTTGAACTGTCAAAATAATTTATATATATTAAATGTCAATGCAACTCAGGAAGAAGATAAAATTTGCTTTCAATATGACATTTATATGCCAGAGCTTGATTTAGATATGCAGAGGTAGCAAGACATGTTAGCTAAAAGTAGTTATGCAGCATATTTCTAAACATGATGTCCCATTTATGTTCAAAATGATGTGGACTGAATCAATTAGGAGAAACAAGTGAGTTCCAAGAAGTACTTTTAAAAAGCTGTGGAGTTGCTTAGTAACCTGATGTTATACTTCATTTCCCAACAGAACTATAAAGCTGTCAGACTGGTAATGGGGAGCTCTCCAAGATAAATGGTGCCTCGTGTTTTGCCAAAAACATGATTCTATTAAATATGTTATACCTAACTTTGGGGAGTCATGCATATGCATATCAGTAATATATGCAACCGGACAGTTATCAAAGAAATGAGTTTTAGTTGCACTTTGTCATAAAAATCCAGTACTTTCTCTCCTTTAATGCATTTATCTTGTCAGGCAGGAGAAGGCACTGGATCGAGAATGCCTAAGGGGAAAATTTTAATCCGGCTCTTTCTTAGTGCTATATTTACCTGACATCAGCTTTGTTCTTCATTGACAGTAATCTAGCATAATCTACTGTATGCATCCTAGACTTGGAAATTCATCTTTTTCTGCTTGAAACTTCTTTGAGAACCCAAAAGTCACCATGTAGCCTTCTATCACAGCAGTTTGCTTTCACAGTGTATCAGAATAGATGTGTCTTAAATTTCAGTGAAAATTAAATGTAGGAGACTATTTCAAGCCCATTTAGTTAAAAATACAAACATACTGAAGGAAGGATAACAATCTTGCTTTTTCAATAACTGAGATATCGGTTCCTAAGACTACTTTCTTCTTAGGAACATAATCAATTTCTGAAATTGAGATAATTAAATCTGATAATTAAGGAAAGGTCTAATCTAAAAATCAGCCACAGGAATTCTTCCAGAGTCTGAGGTGAATGTCATTTAGTTATTTCAGAATACTTTATAAATAAGGGAGAACAAATAGATATCTAATATGATAGGGTCAGATCATCAGTTGAGGCGAAATGGACTGATGAACTCAGTCCAGCTGTTGATAATATTTACTCCAGAGTTCAGGCCTAAAATATAATAATGACACATTTATAAAGAAAAATGACTAAATGGATCAGAAGGTTCTTTTACTTCTTAAAAAGTACTTTCTTGAATTCAATCCAAGTAATTTTCACACTGTCTTCTCTTCTCCAGCAACTTAAGTGCTCCTGAAAAATCTCCTTTAAGACCACAGTTTGTTGTTCACTTCTCTAAATGGCAGAACTAGGACAGGATAGTTCACAGTGCTGAAAATTATAACAGCCCTAATATATATAGCAAAAGACTCAATGAATTTATTTTTAAAGTGTTTGTGGGTAGATATATCAGATGAAATGGCTGCCGTCAGATCAAGGTGCAAGGAATTTGTGGAATGTTTAAAATTGTCTATCAATTCTAATTGAATTAAAGAAATGTGAGAAGGTAGAGCACCAAAATTTATTATGAGGTTGTAACAAACCTGTTTAACACAGAAGACACAAGAAAACTAAGCCTCTGTGAATAAAACAGATCGGATCCAGAAAGATTTGAAATATATCCAAAAAACATGGTTAAAATCAAACCAGGTTAGATGTTGGTGCCAAAAAATGGAT